>APFE030071166.1:92484-223525 GCA_000404065.3 Pinus taeda
CCTTCTGATCATAAGATCTTGTCCTCTTTTGTACAATTCGTTAGTGATCCATGACTATCTTTCACTTTCTTGAATAATCTTTCTTTTCTCTCTAGGAAATAAATATAAAGGTTCCCTGTAACCAAGTAATTAGCAACATCTGCAAACTAAGGAGTTTGAGTAGTTACTGCAAAGAGATATTCATCAGGAAACTTATATTCAACTGGAGAGTCTTCTTTGATATTCTGAATCTTGGACAAGAAATCGGCGACTGTGTTTTGTTTTCCAGGTTTATCTAGCACAGTAATGTTGAATTCTTGCAAAAGTAAAATACATCTTGTAACTCTACCATTAGTAATGGTTTATTCATCAAATATCTAATTGCAGAGTGGTCTGTATGAACAAAAGTTTCATAGCCTGTTATATAGTGTATGAACTTGTTAATTGCATGAACAACAACTAAGAATTCTTTTTTAGTTACAATATAATTCAACTCAGTGAGGGTCAAATTTTTACTTGTATAGTAAATAGCATAAGGAATCAAATCTTTTTGTCCCAATACAGCTCTTAGAGTTGTATCTGAAGCATCTGTAGAAATATGGAAAGGAATTTTCCAATTTGGTCCTCTTAAAATAGGTGCTTCAAATATTTTTTCTTTCGAGGTTTCAAATGCTAGTTGGAAATCAGGATTCTAGTTGAATTCACAATCTTTTGTAAGCAATTTGAAGAGTGGAGATGCTATTTTAGTGAAGTTTTCTATAAATCTTCTATAGTATCTTGTAAATCCTAGAAAGCTTCTAACATCCCTTTGGCAACTTGGAATTGATAACTTAGAGATGACTTCAACTTTAGATTTGTCAAATTTAATCCCATCTCCTGAAATGTGATGTCCTAAAACAATACCTTTTGTAAACATCATAAAGAATTTTTCATGGCTTAGTGAAGGTTTGTTTCTTTACATATTTTAAAGACTTTTTCCAAATTCTCCAAAGCTTCTTCAAATTTTTTACCATAGACTGTAAAATCATCCATATATACCTCTATACAATCATGTATTAGATCAAAAAAAATTCTTAGTATTGCTCTTTGGAATGTTGCAGGTGCATTACACAACCCAAAAGGAAGTACTCGATAGGCAAAAGTTCCCCATGGACAATTAAATGTGGTTTTATCCTGATCCTCAGGTGCTACCTGAATTTGATTATAACCAATAAAACCATCCAAGAATAAGAAATACTTCTTACTTCCTAATGTATTTAATACCTGATCTATAAAGGGAAAAAGGAAAGTGATCTTTCAAGGTTACTTTATTCAATTCTCGGTAATCAATCCACACCCTCCATTTGCCATCCTTTTTAGGCACAATTACCGAAGGAGAAACCCATTGGCTATCTGAAATTGGGTAAATGAAGTTTACATTGAGTAATTTTTGGAGCTCTTCTTTCACAATTTCCCTAAGATTTGGATTCATTCTTCTCTGAGGTCGTCTAATTGGTCTACTATTTTCCTCAATATAGATATGATGGATACAAGTCTTAGGATCAATACCTTTCATGTCGGTATATTCCCATGCAAATGCAGTAGAATGTTTTTGTAATGTTTTGGTTAGCTCTTCTTGTTGTAGTTTCCCCAAGTTTTTGTTTATGTTCAATGTCCTACCTGGAAAAATTTCAATTGTAGAGATACCAAACTCTTCCATAGAATAAGGAGACATCTGCCTAGATGAAAAGTATTCAACATTAAATTTTTCTTGGAATTGTGCATGATCATATTCTGAAGATGTTTCAAAATTTTCCAGTTTTTTCAAAATTTGACTATCTTCACTAATTTCTGACATAGTAGAGAGAGGTTGAATATCATCTTCTTCATCAATCCATTCCTTGTCATCTATTTATGTGATTGCTTTTGTTGGAGGATACAAAGTAAATTTCTTTGTTGAATTACCAACAGAAATATACATGTCACCAGATCTACAACTAATAAAAGCATCAGTTGTGGCCAGCCAAGGTCTTCCTAATATGAGTGGGTGTCCTCCTAAATTATTCTTGGGAATTAAAATCATGAAATAAACAGGATATTCGCAAGAATCTAAGGATACTAAGATGTCTTCTAGCACACCATCTAGTTTGATTACTGATCTATCTGCAAGTTGTAGCAAGGTAGGTGTGTAAAGAAGATTAGGAAGTTTAAGTTGCTCCATAGTTTGTCTACTCATAATGTTTATTGTTGCCCCTAAGTCAATCAATGTGTTTGGAATTTCAATTCCATTTATATGTGTCTTGACAATTGGACTTCCTGGATCCACGTATTTCTGCATGGCAATCTTTCCCATCATAATGTCTGTTATCTTTCCTACCAGGTGAATTCTTTTTTTTCTTGGTTTCCTTCCTGGTCTTTTAATGCTCAACACCTTTATTGTTTTGGCTAGAATAGGACTTTCTCTAATGGCTTGTAACAAAGGAATTTTGATATAGACATTCTTCAATTCATCTAAAAAGCCATAATTGGGCAACAAGATCTATTTCTCTACCCCTCTATCAATTTGTAATCTCTCAGGAAAAGGAGGTGTAGAAGTAGATACCAGTTGCTCAATGATACGAGTTGTGTTTATTGGTTATTTTTCTTTTTCTTTTTCAATGTTTTTGTTTTGGAGGGATGTTCCCTCAAAACTTTTATTAACTTTTAAAGAGTCTTCTTTAGAGATATCTTGTTCTTGAATGACTATAGAAGGTTTTTCCTTTTCTAATATCCTACCAGATCTAAGTTGAACATCATTAATATCTACAAGAGTAATCATGTAAGTTGGAAATTGTTGTCCTTCTACCATGTAAGCACTCTGAGGGTTTTATCATTGGGGTTTGGCAATGGTTGGGTAGGTAACTGATTTGGTTTTTTTGAAATGGAGGTAAGAGTGGAGGATTTTGATTTTGTTGTGGAGGTTGTTGTGGAAATGGTAATGAAAGTTGAGGGTTCTGATTTTGAAGTTGTGGTTGCTGATTTTGCTGCTGATTTTGTGGGGGAGGATAACTCTAATAAGATGGAGGATATTGATAATATGGAGCAAATCTTCCATAAGGAATTTGTATCCCGTGCGCCCATGGTTGAGATTGATATTGTGTTTGAGGTTGAGGCCAAGGTTGCTGCCAAGAATTCCAATTTGGTGGGGGCTGAAGATACATTGGATTGTTAAATCCTTGATTTTATAGCCCCTGCCAAGGTCTTCTTGCAACAAAACAAAGAGATTCTGCAGGATTTGGGACTGTTTCCTCTTGAAATACAGTCTTAAGACCTGGGATTGAGGGAAAACCGTTGGTCTCATGACTTTCTGAACAAATCATACAAGTTTCTACAATTTTCACATCTAAAGGGCATTCCCTTAGAGTATGTTTCTTTTTGCATTTTGGACAAAAGATGGCTAAAGAATCATCCTCTATTTTCTGCTTGCTTTGAATTTTAAGGGTGTCTAGTTGCTCACTAAGGCTCCCTAAAATGTTAGTTCTGAACACATCAAGCATATTGCAAATTTTTGTCCTACTTACAGATCCAGTTGCAGATTTGTTTGCTCTGACAAGAGGAGGATCTCTCAACCCTTTTCATGTTTTAGATTTCCTCTTGAGAGATGAATACATAGTTCTGCTATGTCACTCAATGGAAGTTGAGAGATATCTCCCTTCCCCATCATGTTAAGGATATCTATCCACTCATCTCTAATGGCCTTTAACAAAAGAGCTTTCAAGGTTTCTTCATCTAAATTGTTCACTTTTGCTCTTTTCAAATTATAGTTGAATCTTTCAAGCAAATCCTCTAAGTTTTCATCCTCTTTTTGCATCATTTTTAAAACCTCATCTTTATGATTGGTAGGCATACAATAATCCAAGTATCTATCCAAAAATGTTTGTTTCATGTCATTCCAAGTTCTAATGGATTGAGTGACTAACCCCATAAACCATTTCAAAGCAGCCCCTTTTAGTATTGAAGGGAACAATTTGAGTTTTTGAGAGTCTTCTAGATAGCCATATGTTATGCACAAGACTTCAAACTCAAACAAAAATGTTTCAGGGTCCTCACTTCTCAACCCATAAAAATTTGCGAGGACAGATGGTGAGATGTTTTTCATTGTGGTATGTGTTTCCTCATCCACTATAGGGAATCCAATTGAGTTATCTATTTCCCTATTTCCTCTACCTCCTCCATTATTACCTCTACCTCCTCCATTGTTTCCTCTACCTCTCCCTCTACCTCCTCCATTGTTTCCTCTACCTCTTCCTCTACCCCCTCCTCCAAATAGTGAGAATTCTCCATCTTGTTCTTCTTCTGTTATAGTTTCTTCAGAGTCAGTATAGGGCTGAACCTGCAAGGTTATTCCTTGTTACTCTGGTTCTTGTATTAATGGACTATGAGAGGGTGTTTCTACTTTTTCTTCCTCACCAGGTATTTCTAATTCTTCAACTACAATAGGCTCTCCTATGGAGGTGAAAAGGTCTTCTCTCCTAGGAATATTTTGGTAGATGATGTAGGAGAATCTTCTAATTGAGTTTCTATCCCTTGAATTCTAGGAATCCTATGGCTGGGAGTATGAGTCTGGGATGGAGGTGTGTCCTTTCTAGCTCTTGGTGGAGTAGGTGGAGTTGTGGGAATTGAACTTCTGCCCCTAGCTATAAATCTACCCCTAGAGTCTCTTTCTCTATGCATGTCATTGTTTTGTTGTTGTTGTTGTGTTTTTTTTTTTATAATGAAATTAAGAGAGAAGGCTACCTAGTTACACTTCCAGGCAATGGCGCCAAAATGTTTGGTCAATTTAGTGTCCTAAATTGCTCTACATAAATTATCAATCCGGGTATCATAAACTGATGAAGTGTAGTGCACTATATGTGCTAGATGACCCTTCTTACTTCAATGTTTTTGAGTTTTAAGTTGTTTTGGGATTTTTTAATCCTTTAATTCCTAATGATGTACAATGTACTTAACAAAAATCTTAAATCTACTTCTCTTAAAGAAATGAAATGAGGACTAAGAGTGCTTAAAGTCAGATTTGGAAGTAAAGTTTTAGTCAAGAAAAGGAAAATAGAGTTCCTATTTATGCTCTTATGACTGTTTCCTAAACATGAACTAAAGGAACTTAAGAGTGAAGTTGCAACTATTGTCTAATCAGCTTAATGAAATATCAAAAGTGAAATTGTAGCTATCTATGATAAAAATAGAACTAAAATGAAATACTGAAAATGAGATTACAACTACGGTTTAGTTTATTGCATAATCAAAACTTAATGAGAAACTGAAAATGAAATTGCAACAAAACCAAATGAAAAACTAAGACTGAAAATGAAGTTGCAACTAGTATATTATAAAAACTAAATGAAGTGCTTTGTCACTCCGCTACACAATTTTGGGAGAACAACCTCGTTGTGATAACATTTTGAGGGATTCCATACTTCATTGTTCTAAGAGAAAATAAATACAAAAATGCAGAAAAAGACTCATTACATAAGTGAAATATTTCACCACTTAGTTTTGAGATGAACCATCAACTAGAAGGTCTTTTAGAAATATTCACCTACAACATGAGTTACTAAACTAACAATAACATGGCATTGATCAATTAAATTCAAAATCTAAAGACTAATGAACAACAAATGAATTACTCTACACTACTGAACTCAACTTCAAGCTACTGATAAGAAACTAGAAAGTAGTGAAACAAAAGAACTATTCCGTACTGAAATAAAATTGTTCTGCGTTAGTAAGAAGATGACAAAAAATGCATTATGAACAAAGTTAAAAAATGGTTATAAACATCATGGAAAAATACAGTGAATTTACAGCTCAATTATAAAAGACAAAACAAAATAAAATGTAACCTTAACCAGCGCAGGGGCCCTCTGCTGCTGCTCAGGTTCTATGCACTTAATCAACACTCCAACAACGCTTTAGGTATCCATGAAACACACAGAATTTATATTAAAAACAGAGAATAAGTTCTTCAAATTACAAATCGGTAATATAAGTTAACACATGAGCAAAATCGAATTGGTTCTGCGTTCTTCACACAAGTATTTATAGAGAAATTATACAACTGTTTTATGGAGAAAAATGAGCTACAACAAAACACGTAGGCAGAGAGGTACATCGAATCCTCTTCCTTAGTTGTTGGAGGCATAAATCTAAGGTAATGGTTGTTGGATTCAGTTTGCATAAGTGGCAGATGAAGTCTGTGGCCTCATAAAACTGCTTCGAATCCCATCACTGAGAAACGTGTACAAAACAAAGTCTTGTTTGGCTTAGGTTTCTATGTTTGACTTCCCTTTGACTAGAGTCTTCCTTGTCAATCTAGGTCAAGTGAATAGGATACGATCCATGCTCTAATGTTTTCCAAGCTGCCCATGTAGTCATTTTCCCCTCCTGACACCTGGAACCTGCAAAAGCGTGGAAGTAGCTGCATAACAGCCAATTAGTTGCAGAATGTGGCTGTGTTCCGTAGCTAAAAGAAAAAAAAAAACTTTTTCAAACAAAAAACATAAAAGTATAACATGTAAATCACTGAAATATACTCCTTGAGGCAATGTATAATGGTTTTTGATGATAAGGATGCATTTTACATGGAAGAATAAAGAAGGAAGGATGAGAAAAGTTGCTAAGGGAAGGGCAGTTTTGGAGCTCAACAGTAAGGAAATCCCAAAGCAATTCATGAGATATCAAGTGGTACAACATCTAATTCAACTTTGTCAATGAAGTTTGTTGTGACTGCAAACCGAAGAATACATTTTCTTGTAACCTGTAAGTTTGTGTCCTTGCATATCCAACATATCCAACCCAATGGATATGGTTTTGGATGTAAAATGGTTTCAAGATTAAGTTTCTTGACTAAATCATCAAATATCGAGCTGGCTTGAGACACACTATCAAATAGTTTGTCGATTTTTGTATGTTTTGAGATTACCCTCACATGAAATAATTCAATCCTTATTTCTTCATTTGGAGTAATAGTGTGACAATTTGATATACTAGTGCTAACAATGGATTATTTTCCGTTTATACCCAAGTCTGTAATTTTAGTTTCATCACATGAATCGGATCCCAAATCCTCTTAAATGATGATGACTATCTTTTCTTTTCCTTTGTTGTTGGGTTTGTTGGGCCTCATCTTAAGATGAAGTTTCCAACAATTAGCTTCATCGTGACCCTCTTTGGAACAATGTTCACATATTCTTTTCTTTCCTTCCTTTTTAATGGATGCATTTTTCTTTCCTTTGAAACCCTTTTATTTTTATTTACCCTTGAATGACTTTCTACTACCCTCTTCTGGTGTAATTTTTTCTCTTTCCTCAAGCTGAGTGGCTTGCACACACACCTCATCTAGATTATTGGGATTAAACATAAGGATAGTATGCCTAAGGTAATTGTGTAATCCCCATATGTACTTCAACAGCGTGTCTTGTGATTTCAAATCTACACCTAACATTAGAGACCTTTTTTCTGAATTATTGGGTGTAATCTTTCACATTTTGACCTTTAAGTTGTCTAAAGTTCTGCCAATTCATTATGGCTTTCTACATATAAGCTAGAGGGTAGAATTTTCTTTTAATTGCAGCAATGAAATCAGACCAAGGAATTGAGATCTTACCCTATTTTTTTATCTCCTCTTGTGTCTTTGATTCCCACCATACTAATGTTGCACCCTCCATCCTAAAGGAAGCTAACTAAATATTTATGTCATCCTCTTGAAGGTTTTGAATTCTACAATAGACCTCCAACTAACGAATCCAATTATCAAGCTTTTATGCATTCACTTCACCATTATACATGGGCAGTTCAAATTTAACATCAAGTTTTAATAAGGGTGATTTACCAATTCCTTTTAAGGTATGTTTATGAGTATGACTAAGGGTTATGTTAGTGGAAGAGGGTGAATATGCCTATGAAGAAGAACATGAAGAAGATGGTGGAGAGGGTGGAGGTTTACCTCCATTTCCATTACCTCCTCCTCCTGAAGAACCTTCTCCTTTGGGAGTTTTGGAGCTTTCACCCTAAAGTATGGTATTCCTCTCTTCATAGAGGACCTTCACCATCTCTGTCATATCAAGAAAGCTTTCTTGAGGACCTTTTCATCCTCTATCATGTTTATAGGTTCTCCTTCATGAGACATGCTAACTGGAGTCTCAAATTAAACTTGAGGAAGAAATTGTGGTGGATATTGTGGAAACCTTTCCCTCCTTCCCCTTGACCCAACTTCAGGGCTTTCAAACAACTTCCCTTCTCCTCTCTTGAGTTTTAACCTTGTAAGCATGACATTCACTTGCAAACAATTAAATCCTTCTTGCACAAATAAAACCAGGAGCTCTGATACCAAACTTGATATGATTAAGAAAATTAGTTTTGATGTGCTAAAATTCCTTTTGAAATTATATTAAATATGCTTGAGGATTCTTGAGATTTCTTGAAAGTTTGAACATGGGTTTTTGAGTGTTTTTACATAATTTTTATGTGAAAATTAACATAAACAAATGAATGAAAAACAACAAATGACAAACATAAATATCACCATAAATAGTATCACAACAACACATGATGAATGAGTTCACCCCTCCTGGGCTACGTCTCCTTGGTCCAGCTTCCAATGGCTTATCCCTCTCTATTATGCTAAAAATGTGAATACATTAGTTTACAATGCTCAAAATGCTATATAACATGTTACAATGGCTCCAGAATGCCCAAAAATGCCTGTGTAGCCTCTTTCTGCTCCTGAATTGGTAAAAAATTGAAGAATTTATGGCCTTTCCCAATATTTTGCTAATCGCACCGCAAATTCCCCGAAATCCGGCATCATCCTACAATTTTGCCGAAAGCCGCGCGAAATTGTCAGACAATTTAAATGTCTGCTAATGCCTATGTGCCAAAAATTGTGGCCATGTGCCCAGGGCTAACGCCAATGGACCGTCCCCACCGGCTGGGTCCCCACTCCACTGCAGGTGGTCGTGTGCAGTGGTGTGTCCACAGGCTAGTCCTACCCCCAAACTGAGCGGCATTAAACTTTAATTAGAATCCGTGAACAATACAGTTAAGAAACATTGTGTATGGTGTAATGGTAAAGGATTTGTATTAGTGTCAGGAAGTTGCAGGTTCAACACAAACTGCCTCCACTCGGACTATAACCAAATTTTTCGTGGCCTCCCAGGATGCCAAGTGGCGGCCTCCGGCTGGGCCACCTGTCAGCCTATGGTTGTCCCCACTCCAACCAATGAAATTGCGCCAATTGCATACAATAATAAAATGACACTTGTCACATTGTGATTCACCGAGGAGCTTGTTGACCAAGTCAACGACCACATACCCTACCCAGTCAATGCCATGTCAATAGTACAGACTGCTGACTGGGCTATCAATTTTTTTTTTTTAATTTGGATGTTTGGGAAAGTGAACAAAACACATTTATGGAGTCATATAGAGCCCGTTTTGCGTGAGACAAGTTGTGCCAGATTCAGGATGATGATCACTATGCAGTCATCTAGGTTCCACACCAATCCGACAACTTTGAATTTTGAGCTATTGTTTTTAGCACCTGATCAATTGCAGTCAAAAGAAGGGTAGAAAAGAAACATTTCAAACCTTGATCTTGATCCAACCCTAGCAATCTACAACAACAAGAACTTGTGTCTCCATATTCATAATCAAAAGGCCAACAAGACCCTCTTCAAGATGTCTACAAAACAAGATAACTCGAATAATTTCAAAATTAAGATCACATCAGCTTGGAGAAACTTGAAATCCTAGCAGTAATATTGATCTACAAAAGAAGATAGAACATATTGAAGAAGAAAAAGAATTGTCATCATATTCAAGGTTATAAAAGAAAGGATCATTTCCTTGAAGAATATCATTCGAGGGAGCATAAAATCACCCTCATCAAAAGGAGAAAACTTTTTCTATTGAGAAAAGGATTTCTCATTTGAAGAAAAAAAGATCACCCAAGAAGAAGCCCTCATACATCTTCAACCAGCATCAAAGTGATCAAGGTGAATATTTCATCTTCACATGACAAGTAAGTATCTATTCATTCTATATTCAAGTTTGGTTAAATGACTTCATGATTGCAAGAACATCTATGAGTTGGATGGGTTATCAAGATTCCTTGCATGAATAATGAGGATAGACATAGTCCTCTAAGTAGTTGAAGTCATCAAAAGGTCTCCTCTGAATTTATGAAAGATCCCCTCACATTGAAATATTGGAGACATCAAAGTGATGTAGATGATAAACTCACTCTATTAAGGAGCGATAAAGAAGGTCACATGATATCTGATCTACATGAAAGTAAAAGATGGGGAAAGACAAGTTGATGGAAAAAGTATTGAAGAATAAAAGAACTCAACCATGTGCAGAAAGGAAAGGCAAGGTTGGTCCTCAAGCAAGACATAATAAATATATCTAAGACTCAATGCTATGGAAATATTTTGGAATCTCATATCACCAGATAGATGGAGGAAGCTGAAAAAAGGGCCAATAAAAGATGGAGTAACAAATCTCTCCTATAAGTAAGATGGTGTCCCTCGCAAAAGGGTCATGTCATAAGATTTCGTTATAAGATATGAAAATGATGATAAGATGCATCGTGGAATCATTGAAGCATTAGAAATAAGAGCTCATGACATCACCATGGGAATCATGAAGGAAAAAATTTATGACAACAAAACATGAAGGATATAGCTCTTGGAAAACTCACTGGACATTGAAGGAAATAGTCATCTAGGACAAGACTCATCATACAAAAGGGAAAAATCTGCCAGATGGGGATATACAAGATCCTCAAAATCCTTTAATGGAATCCTCATCGTAGGGTTCACTAATCTAGAGAGGAAACAAGTGTTTCAATAAGAACTCCAACTTATGGAATCCATGAGATCATGGCGTGATGACATGAAGCAGATCAAGGGATTGAAAATCTTTTCAATCAAGGAAGTTGTTGGAAGAAGCCTCGATAACCTGAAGGTAAATTAAAATATGTATGCTTGTGTTTAATATTATAATGTGATTTCATATGGTTGCAGGTAACAAGGATCACTGCTCCTATCTTAAGAAGCATGATCAATCTCCTCCTCTAAAAGAATGCAAGAAGACATAAGACACACCAGATGAAATAAACATAATATGTCCTCATATATGAGGTGGTTAATCACAACTAAGAAACTCTGATTAAAAGCACCTGAGAATGGAATGAGTATGGAAGGAAGAGATCGTGAGATTTGCAACCCAGATTAAGGAGATCAACATCCAAAAGATCAAGAAGACTTGACTAGAAAATCTCTCGTAAAGATATGAAGACTATGATGGAAAAGATGAAGATCCTTGACAATTGATATCTTTGGGAGATGTGTCAACATGAATGTAGAATGTTGATACCTACAAAAGGATGTCATGATGAAGAGCCACCTCGTAAGGTATGATTTGATTTAATGATATATTTTGATTTCTTGAATAATATCTAGATAAGTTCATGTAGGGCTACTGGAACAAAAATTGTAAGTACAAGTACAACCAGCATTCATGTGATGGATGGAAACTCTTGAAAGAAGCATGAAGAGAAAATAAGTATACATATGAAGAACATTCCAAATATGTACCAAGAAGTCCACTTTCCATGAAGAGAGAAATGACATGACGAATCAAGAAGGAAAGTGATCAATGATTGTTGCCCTACAAGGAATAACCTCAACTGAATTTCATGACATCAAGAAGAGAAGTTGATCAAGCAATTGAGGAACCCACGAAGAAGAAGTTTCTGATGTATGGAAGAATCCATAACTAAGAGGGAGCTTTGAAAATTTCATTATTGAAAGGGAGATTGGGAAAGTTTCTGATAAGAGGAAACTTGGGCATATCTTCCCCAATTGAGAGGGAGAGATAGACACAACATTATTGTCTTCACTTTGGAAGAAAGAATGTAGGATTGGGTAATCATCTGGCTTCTGATGCTCTTTGAGGATGTGTAGGGAATCCAAGACAAGGGTAGGCAAGAGGATTGATATTCTTTGAGGTTTGGGAACCCAAGATAAGATAGTCCTAGAAGGGCATACTCAGTGAACACCTGGGTGGGTATGTAGCTTGAGAGACAATGATGAAGGGGTCTATAGTTATTGGTCTTGCCAACATTATGCTATGATCTAATAAGAGATAGAGTTGTTCGTCAAGGCCTTGCTATGGAAACAATGTTATTTACTATGATTCTATAACAAAGGTTACCAATCTGATTCTATTATGAGAAATTCTTCAAATTTAGAGTGACCAAGTACCATTATAAATACATCCCTAGTTAAAAGGGAGTGTTGAAGAAAGTGTAACTAGGTTCAGTATTTACAAATGTAATTTTGATCTTTGTACTTGTTAAGAAAAAGAAATATTATTTTTGTAAATTATAATAATGAGTTTCTTTCTCATTCCATAGGTCTAGGAAAGTCAAAGAGTCAAATACATGTGTAAAGAGCTCTTCTTGAGCATATGTGTAATGTATACTAGTTCATAGAAATGTCAAGTATCCATCCAAGACAAGCACAATCCTCCAAGACAAGCTCAAGAAGAAGTATGCCATCTAAACAATGTGAAAGATAGTCATGTTGCCTCAAAGCATATATAGATGTCAAGTCGGCTCAAAAATGAAGTCACAACAGTTCACTAGTTCATGTCAACCTGCATATATGGATAAAGACCTATAAATATGCAACTTGAGTTACCACAAAGACAAGGAATTTTGGATAAGTGTCTACAACTGTGGAAGAGGACAAAGCTCCTCTATAAGTCTCGGTAAGCACAACAAAGTATAATATCTCAGTATACAATCTCGGTGGATACTTTGTCTCGGTGAAGGAGGAGAATGCACTCCCTTAACATTCCTATGATCACAGTCTCAATGGAATCACAGCCTCGACCTCCTCAAGATCATAGTCTTCAACACAGTGATATAAAATGCAATCACTGTAATCATGGATGTAGTAATACACCCTCAGTATATGTACAATATTTGGATCTCAGTTCTTCAATGGGTAATATAGTAAGGATTTATGAGCAGGAAAAAAACACAACATATGATCTAAGTGATGTCGCGGTGCTCTCTCAATGTACTAAACACAATCATGAAACTAAATGATCTTACAGTGCTCTCTCGACAAACTAAACGTAGTCACTAAGTGATCTCGCAGTGTACCCTCAGCATATCATATAATCATAGTTACAGTCTCGAATTAAGGGTGGAAAAAAGGATCTCAATGATGTCACCAATTGCAATGAATAAATCCTATAGTAACACGATTTAGCATGGCATACAATTTGGATTAAGTCATGAATTCGGTCTCAGTTTGGTGAAGGCATAATTATAGATGAGAATGCAAAAATAATCTTAGTAAAACTACAATGAAGATCTAACAAAGAGGTAGCAGTATGATCTTGTTATTGCAATGAATATCTCAGAGAAGGTGAAGTAGCAGTGATGATGATGATCTCAACAATAACGAAGGATAGGATTGGTGTTTTGGTCTTGGAGTGGCCTAATAGGTCAAGGGTCAAGGTCTTGGTGTTTGTCAATTGGAATATCTATAAGAAGAATTTAGTGTGGGTTTTCCTCTCCAAGAGGGAGAGGTTTTGGCCCTGGAAGAATTCCAACATCTTGTGTTCTTGTCTCTTTGTTTTTGGTAGTTATTTGATGAACTAAAGAAGATACACTCTAATAATAACAAGCAAATATTGAACAAGAAGAATATGTTGAAACGCCTCACAAATAGTTATCATGCTAAGAAGAATCACTCTACCTCTAACTACCCTAGATTCTTCAACAAAATTGATCATTTAATGGAGAGAACTCACTAAGCACTACCACAATTGTAGGTGATCATTCCAATCATAAGTTGATGAATTAATTGTTCATAATTAGTTGATAATCTAAAAGGGTGATCATGTGGGATATAGATAGACTAGAGGAGGAAAATATATAGTAACAATGAGAATGACATGTACCCTTCAAAAGTGATACCCCATTTCTTTGTTGAAGATACCTTAATCCTAAATTAGGATATGTTTTTTATCCAACACAACTAGCTAGGAATTAGTTGGAAAACCAATGGAGTTAAAAAAAATGGTGTATGTCATAGATGAAATATGGGAATATTGTATATGAAGTGATCCCACATGTTTTGGTTGAACCCTTCAACCATCATAAGAAAAAATTTGCAAAAAGATAGAGAAATGTGATTGTTGTCCAGGATCAATAGAGCCTTAAAAAATTATTGTCATAAAAAACAATCATTCTTCGAATCCCCCCACCCAAAACAAACTACAGTGGAAGGTTATTTGCTCTACATATAAGGATTCATAGACAAAATTCACAAAATTATTGCTAAAAAGAACATCAAGACCATATTTAAACCTTATTAAACCCTAAAAAACATTTTCTTAAGCACATGCTTATGAAAGTTCTTGCTCTTGTGGGGTCACATATGTCTCATATATTAGCCAAATTAATTGATATGTAAACCTAGGCTCAAGGACCATAATATATGTGATATGAACCATACAATCACCTCTAAGTATGTCATTATCTAATATTCCTCCTTAATCAAGAACTACAAATTCTTTGACTATGTAAAAGTTTTAGATAAAACTCAACATTATTCCACTTTTCAAGAAGAACCCTTCACAACATTAACTAAGAAAATGGTTATTCTTAACCAATTTCCTTGTCTTTTTCTCTCTTTCTTTGTGGCTTACCAATATCTTTATGAAATAAATTACATTCATTCCTCTTCTTTTCTCATTTTTCTCCCCCTTACTTTCATTTTCCTAATCACCTTTCTTTTAGTTAAGAGATATATATTCTCTTTTTATTTGTTACTTATTTACGTTCCTTTCTACTCTTTATTTCAATAAGTAATCCTTAATTTTTCCATCTTTATTTTTTATCATCTTGTCGTTGGCAGTATAACGCATTTGATCTGCCTTTGACTTCTAATTAGTTGTAGAGTGGACTGAAAATTAAATTTTTATTTTTAAGGTAAACATTATGAAATCTTTTTAAATAATTTTTTTTTAATATTTTATTATATTTATCTAGAATTTCATCGGATGCAGACTTTTAAAGTGTACTCCTCCTCCAGAAATCATATCACCTTTCAAGATTTTCAACAGCGTGCCATAAAATCTTTTATGACACTTCCCAAAAGTACATATTAATTGTCCACGATTATATGGCCAAGAGTGACACATTGGTTGTTGATATAATAAATTTTAGCTTCAAACTATTAGAATCACATTCATTTGACTCAGTAGTACATGCCATATTGTTTCAACTCGACAACAAGAGTACACAATATTTTTTTCTTTCCCCAAACACTCGACAACAAGAGTATGAAATTGTTGCACTTCTGAAAGATACGCATATGCATATCACTTGCAATACTTACAATGGAGCAGGTGTGGTAGATTATGTAATTTTCTCACATGGTTTGTGTGATAAAATGGAGGAAGTTTTGATTCGAGATCAGTTGTGGGACTTGAAATCAGGTCACAAGCCAATTTATCTACGTTTCTCTTGGATTGGAAAGAAACAATTAGAGCCAAAAATTTAGCATGTCCAACAAAATCTTCCACAGGGCAGAATTATTTTGACCCCAGAAAATTGTAATATATTCAAAATGACACTAGAGAGGCTCTTTGAGAAGGAGAAAATTACAATTCATAGCACTCATAGTCATGAATTAACACATTTAATTCAATGTGCACTTGCAAAGTGCAAAAGAGAAAAAATTAAGAAGCCTGAAACAAATTGCTTTTCGGTTAATGTTTGGTTTGACGAGGAATGCAAAAAGGTAAGGAGAATGTGGAAAGAGTCAAACAAGGATAACATAAAGCTCAAAGCTTACAAGCAATTATTAAGCAAGAAAAAGGTTGATTTCATGGCTTTAAGGAGGGAAGAAACAATATTCCTTAGGAAAAATAATCCCAAATTATTTTGGAAGGAACTCCAACTGAAAATATGCAAGTTGGAAATAATATTACAGCTTCTAAATGGTTTGACTATGCAAGACAACTCTATGAGCAAGTTCCCAAGGTTGATCCCCCCCCCTGGTCAAAACTGATACTGAATTCTTCACGGTACAAGAGGTAGAGACAAGTATCAAGAAGTTGGGTGTTGGAAAAGACTTAACTGAACTCCAAGCAAAATATCTAAAGTGGGGCTCAAAGATTCTTGCATCTCACATTACAAAAATCTTCAACAGCATCATACAACAAGGGCTCCACACAAATTGGAAAACTAGTCTAGAAATACCTCTTTTCAAGAGCAGCGACGTCAATAATCCCTCCAATTATAGGACCATCATGATAAACCCATTGTTTGAAAAGTTATTTGGAAGCATGCTAGAAAACAAAATTAGCAAGTGGGCAGAAGAAAGAGATAAGCGTGCTAAACGACAAGTAGGTTTTAGACCTAAACATCCCACAGTTGATCATTGTATAACTTTAAGGCACATCATTGAAAAAGTGTGGGAGAAAAAGGAAGAAGTCTTATGTTGCTTTGTTGATTTCAGAAAATCGTTTGACTCGGTTCCTAGGGATAAGCTTTGGCACAGAATGCAAGAACTTGGGGTTCCTAAAAATTTGAGAGCAGTTGTGCATAGGCTGTATGAAGAGGTGAGAGTTAAGATTAGAACTTTAGTAGGCATTTCTAAAAGTTTTAGAAGCGATATCGAGGTCAAGCAAGGTTGCCCAGTGTCTCCTACCCTGTTTGGTTTATATATTGACAAGCTTGAGGAGTGATTAAATTCACAAGGGGATGATGGTATCTATTTGGGCAAGTTTGTTATAACACTTCTTTTGTATGTAGATGACCTTATTCTAATTGTTAAATCGGCTCTTGGTTTGCAAGAGCACTTACTATCCCTTGAGCATTTTTGTACAACTGTGGGGATGCAAGTTAATATCAGCAAAACGAAAGTAGTGGTCTTCTCTAAGAAAAGAAAACATAACCAACATAAGTTTTACTTTGAAGGCAACATTTTGGAAGAAGTTGTGGACTACAAATACCTTGGAATTGATTTCAACAAAAATCTAAGTTGGAATGGTTGTAGAAAGAAAAGAACTTTGGGGGGTTGGAAAGCATTTTATGCTTTCCAAATAAGTGTGGAAAGGCGTAGTTATGGGACTGGAATACCACTCAAACTCTTTTTGGGCTTCTAGTGATTATGGTAATTCTCTATGGTTGTGAACTATGGGCCAACAATACATTTGACATGTAGTGGAGACAAATTGAGAAAATTCAGAAGCATTTGATTACAAACAAATTTAAGATTAAAAGTGCAGTTCCTTACGATATCTTGCAGTAAGTGAAATAGGGACCGCTCCTATTGAAGCAATTGCTATGGTGCGAGTCATAAGGTATTTAAAAAAAAATTAGCAAATGGTAGAGGGTAGATGGCCTAAGGTTGTCTTTAACGATGGATTGTGCAAGAGCAAAAAAACTTGGATGCAACAAAATAACAAATGGTTTAGTAAATGGGATATTTGCTTGAATACATGTCCCATAAATAACAAAGAGAAAAAAGCTTCTGTATGGAAAAGTTCCACAAGCATATTTGGGATAAGAAGCTAGGAAGAAAGAAAAATTACTATATTGAAGTGTTTAATCCCACTCATAGTCATCCCAAAGGCATACATAGAGGCCAATATCTCTTGGAGAGCCAAAATTCTTATTGCTCAGTTAAGGACTAATTCTCATCAACTATGTTGTGAAACAGGGCATTGGAAAAGGCCAAAGGAAATATGGGAGGAAAGAGTATGAATTTTTTGTTCTTTCAAAAAAGTGGAAACAGAAAAACATTTCATTTTAGAATGTGAGGCTTTCAAAGACAACAAGGAAAGTTACGCAGATACGCTGGCAGCTAGCTCTTGGGATAATCTATTTAGTGAGCGGTTTGTCAAGAAGCTGGGAGCGTTTATTTTGAAGCTTCACAGAAAAAGGGTCGAATACATCAAGCAGATGAAGAAATAATCTGCCCCATAGGCTATCTTTAGCCTCGTGGACGTTAAAAATAATTTCTTTCTTTCTTTCTTTCACGTGGTTCATTTAATATTTTCCATCCAAGTGATTATTCACGAGTATGGTACGCAACTCTTGGACTTTAGCATTGAGTTCTGAGCCATCTAATATTAGGTAAAAAAAAAATATTCAATTAAGTCTTCATTAGATGTTTGATAGATATTTCATGGCAACATGTGTTATTCAATTTGCATTTGACTTCTAATTAGTTGTAGAGTAGACTAAACATTAAATTTTTATCTCTAAAGTAATGTAAACATTATGAAAGTAATTCAAATTGTTTCTTTGAAATACTTTACTACATTTATCTGGAATTTCATTGGATGCAGACTTTTTCCTCTTATTGTGTAATCATTGTTAAAATGTACTCCTCCTCTTGCGATAGATTTTACCAATCAGAAACTATAAATGACATCAAAAGAGTTGCTCGTTGTACAGGTTGACACATCAGTTCATAAATGCCAAAAACTTAGTGTTAGTAAGGATGTTATGGTGTTATTAATGATGGTATGGAAGCCTGGCCAAAACTTAGTGTTATTAATGATGTTATGGTGTTATTAATGATGGTATGGAACCCTGGCCCAACGCCGGATTTAATATTGTTTAAATTGAACACAAGCTATTGAGAATTTTACAAAGTTATTACTTGAATTAAATAATTTGTAAAGCCATCCTATAGTTTCATTTTTATATTATTATTTTTATATATTAATTATTTTACACATTAATTTTTTTCAAAAATAAGAAATAAATAAAAATAAATTAAATTAAAAATTAAAATTAAAATAAAAATAAAAATAAAAAAAGCTGTGAATATACATTAATAGAGTTATTTTTTTCAAAATGGAAAATTATGGTTAATGGTAAACTCAATAATGGACCACTTCTATTATTAATAATAAAGTACAAGGAATATCACATTTGCTCTAATATTACGTTGTAAGGCATTTCCCTTTGAAAACAGCTCCCCCAACTGCTACCGTGTCAATTAGTAGACCATCGATTCTATATGTTAGATGATTAAAAAAAATAGCCTTTGGATGATGTTGGGTGGAAGTTATTATCCAATAACTGGTCTTGAAAGTCGAAAAGGGTTCATATGTGCCTACTACGTTTGGCATGCCACTATGCAAATTTACTCTCTCCATTGTATTCGTCTTCAGTCCATTTTCCTCTTCACCAAAGGTCCATTTGAATGGTGACAGGAGTAGTTGATTCTCTCATAAAATTGCATGGATATGGATTGCAAATCTTCTATGCAAACTCCCTAGATTATCACTGGTGTGCTCAAAGGTTGTTCTGGTATGTTCTATACTTTTGGATAAGCTCAGAGTGCTACAGAATATGATGTAATTTAGTGATCCTCTATTATCCATTTTCTCATTTTCTCTTTTTTTTATTATTGTTTTTGTATGTGGTTACAGTTCGTTTAGGGCAATGGAGAGACCATGAGGTTTGGAAAAGGAGCTAACAAATTGTATGCAACCATTTATCTGGAGAAATATCTAGTGGGTCAAACTCGGATCATCTGTGACGAACCCATGATGGTATGAGTACTTTCACATTTATTGTGCTCACAAAGCTGGCAATGTAGTTTTTAGTGTTAAATATGATAACCCAATTAGGGAAATGGTGGTCGGAAGAGCCTATGTACCTATGAAGGATATCCTAGATGGTGAAGATTTTTAAGATCATTGTTGTTGACAACCCTTTTCATGGAGATGGTTCGGAGCAGAGGAGGATCATGAGCTTTGTTGGAGGTATTGGAGGGATAGATCTGTGTGATGGAAGGTATGATACCCAATTCCATTCTTTTCTTAGAACTTTGGATTCTTTTCATCACGTTGATTTCCATCAACCAAATTTCCCTGGTGGGGCAATTGATAAAGGAGGGCCTAGAGAACCATGACATGATATTCATTCCAAGCTGGACGAGCCTATTGCTTGGTATGTGCTTTATAACTTTGAGCAGAGGTGGAGGAAGAAATGTCATAAGGATTTTCTCTTTCCTCTAAGACAATTTAGTGAGGTCATTCCTCCTTCGCATGTGACATATGAAAATGACTAGGAGTTTTGGAATGTTCAAGTCTTTAGATCGATTGATTGAGGAGTTGCATTTGGGTTTTCCTGAAACACCATAGGATGTAACTAGATCAGGGTTGGTTAGTGGAAAGGACTCAGAGATAGCAATGGGGGCTTACCAACCATATCATCTGGCAGTTAATGGGCTAACTAGAGGGAAAATCCATGGTTTCAGGATGCCTTCGTGGTACGAACACATTGTTTTGGTGGATACCATGTTCCTTCAACCTGAAAGCCTAGAATGTATTAGGAAAGTGAACATAATAGCAGAATGATATTGGGATTTATATAGTAGAGAAAGTTTGGAAAATGATATATTGGGCCACTTGTTGATGCATCTTGTGGGTGTCACAAATGTTGGTGAAGTGATAGAGTTACCTAGCACAAAATTCTTTCCAGATATAAAGGCTCGGGAATTGGGCACCAAATCATACTACCTACCACCTATTCTGACCACAAAGAGAGTTGGAGCGGTAGTACTCCAATATTTGTTTGGTCTTTTGAAACCCATATTATATTTAGAGCTCTTTCCCTTTCTTCCCATTGTTCGTATTTGCACTAAAATATAGACAGTCGTCTTTAGAACTCACACAAAGCTTGTGAAAATACCTAATCCGGTGAAAACTTTTTCCTTTTTCTCTTAATTTTTTCTTTAGTCAAGCAGATTAACAGGAAAACTAGAAAATTAATATCAATCTGCATGGTAACATCTTGTGCAATAACCTAACAGAGATTTTTAGGCATTGACCTTTTGATCAATAACATCTGCATTTGATACATATAGGGCTATGTTATTTATGTATTTGCAGATTTTTGATAACACAATGTTCAATATTTGGCATTCAAGTGGTATGTGAAGCTCTAATATTATGATTTTTGCAGTTGATACGTTTCTTTATGGCATGTATTCGTTGTGTTTGTATCCCTGCCAATTACACACACATTGGTATTTCTTTTTCATTGTTATGTTCCAAGAATTGGTATTATTATTTCTTTTTCATTGTTATGTTCCAAGAAAAAAGAGTGAATATTTGCATATCTGCTTTATGTAATTTGATATATTGAAAACATGACAAGGCTTTCTTGTGACATTTATGGAAGTATGATAAATTGTGTTGGTTGAAATTAGGAAGTGGCTTATGTGGTGAACATCCCTAGTCACAATGAGAGAAAAGATCTTTGATAAACATGGAGTTATATTTGAACTCTGTGTTTTGTCATCTTAAATTCAAAACCATTGTAAATGGTTATCAATAACAAGGACAGTAAGTTAAGAAACCATATTTTTTGTCATTGGCTACATTTCTCGAGCTTCCTTCTTACATGGTTGGGTGTTTTCTGGGGGGAGTATATGTATCAACATGCATGACTCATGCGGTCTTGCATTGTGACAATCATCTTAGATTTGTGTTTTATGACATGGGGATATTGCGCAAGATTTGCGTGCCAAACAAATATACGATGAAAATCCCAAGTATTATCTGATATTTTTCTGTTTGGAAAATAGAGAGGTAGAGAAAAGTGATGAGTATATACCGCATGAGCATCCGAAGGAAGATTCTGCCTACAAGAGAGCTCAAGGAAATAGGCATTTTATGATTTATGTGCATGCCAAGATGATGGTAAGAACTCCTGAGGTTAGTGCATCACCAAATTCCAATTTTCCTTACTTCCTTTCTTCAAAAACATCATTTTTTTGTAAATGCTTGTTATTTTATTTGGGTTGGACCTTGGTTTAGCTATAGATTAATCTGGGTCTACCATAATTAACATGTCTACTAATTTACGATGACTACTCTAGGTTTGGTTTGGTTTTCCAACCGTTCATGCTGGAGATCCATGAAAGCCCCAAATATCATGTAAAACTTTGTAAGGATAAGGTTACTACATAAAAAAGGGAAAGAGAATGCCTTGGAAAAATAGGTTTAAACATGTGTTTGAGTTTGCATAGTTCTAACTTGTTTGTTATACACTATGCAATACACTAGAGTATGGGGGCTCTAGGAACATTCGCTGCGTTTCTAGGTACATTGAGTTTGCCAAGTAATGTGGGTAGGAACCAAATCACCACATTTTGGTAGTGTTTGGAAGTACCCTGTATTAACTTTAAAAGATACAGAAAAACAAATTATCTTAAAGCATCTCTCCTTCTAATTCCACTTTATATAAACCTTTGTACACACCCCATCCAAACTCAGTCTTGTTATTGATTTTATCAAGTCAAGAACCATACCACTTGTGCTAAGTACGACTTGTACTAGGTTCCTTTTACGTTGAACATTATGTATCATTAATTTTCTGTATATATTTACATTTTGGAATTTTGATAATTAATAAAGGTTCTTAATGTGGGGTCCATTTTCCCCATTAACAATCTTCATTGACAATCTTTTAACTTTGGATGTACCTCCATACACTTTAGGATGGATTTCGGTGTCATTGGTAATTTTTAAATTCTTGTTGTCTTCATATGCCCCAGTATGCATCTCCATATCTCGTTTGACAATGCTTAAAATTTAGAGATGTGGAGCAACATCCGCACATCCCAAAATTTTGGTGGAACCCATTGTAATATTTTTGTCTTCATTTTATTATATTGTCCTTGCATACCTATTGCTCTATAATTTTTGTTCTGCAACTTATAAACTTTTCAATGTATTGGTGGCATGAATCTGATTTGATATGCTTGAATTTTAGTCTCATGTGGATTTTTCTCAAGATTATATTCTCTCTTCTGACACCTTGCTTGTTTCTTTTATGCAATTGACGATGAGTACATTATTATTGGATCAACAAATATGCAGCAACATTTCATGGATGGTGCAAGAGACTCTAAGATAGCAATGGGGGCTTACCAAACATATCATCTGGAATTTAATGGTCAAGCCAGAGGGAAAAACCATAGTTTCAAGATGTCTCTGTGGTTCGAACACACTGGATTGCTAGATAACTCATTCCTTTAGCTTGAAATCCTAGAATGTATCAGGAAAGTGAAAAAAATAGTAGAACGATACTGGGATTTATAGAGTAGTGAAAGTTTGGAAAGTAATCTGTCAGGACATTTGTTGATGTATCATGTGGGTGTCACAAATGATGGTGAAGTGATAGAGTTACCTAGCACATAATTATTTCCAGATACAAAGGCTCGGGAATTGGGCACCAAATCGTACTACTTGTCATCCATGCTGACCACATAGAGAGTTGGAGTGGTAGTACTCTAATAGTTGTTTGGTCTTTCGTAACCCATACTATATTTAGAGCTCTTTCCCTTTCTTCCCGTTGTTGGTGTTTGCACTAAAATATAGATAGTCGTCTTTAGAGCTCACACAAAGCTTGTGGAAATATCTAATCCGTTGAACAATTTTTCCTTTTTCTCTTAATTTTCTCTTTAGTCAAGCAGATTAATAGGCAAACTAGAAAATTGATATCAATATGCATGGTAACCTCTTATGCAATAAACTAATAGGGATTTTTAGGCATTGATCTTTTGGTCAATATCATCTACATTCGATACCTATAGAGCTATGTTATTTATGTATTTGCAGTGTTTTTATATAGGAGTGTTCAATATTTGGCATTCAAGTGGTATGTGAAGCTTTAATATTATGATTTTTGTAGTTGATACGTTTATTTATGGCATGTATTTGGTGTGTTTGTATCCTTGCCAATTACACAAACTTCGTTATTTCTTTTTCATTGTTATGTTCCAAGAAAAAAGAATAAAGATTTTCATATCTGGTTTATGTAATTTGATACACTGAAAACATGACAAGGCTTTCTTGTGACCTTTATGGAAATATGATAAATTGTATTTGTTGAAATTAGGAAGTGGCTTATGTGGTGAACATCCCTTGTCACAATGAGAGCAAAGATCTTTGATAAACATGGAGTTATATTTGAACTCAGTGTTTTGTGATCTTAAATTCAAAACCATTGTAAATGGTTATCAATAACAAGGATTGTAAGTTAGAAACCATATTTTTTGTCATTGGCTATATTTCTCGAGCTAGCTTCTTACTTGGTTGGGTGTTTTCAAGGTGAAATATATGTATCAACATGCATGACTCATGTGGTCTTGCATTGTGACAATCATATTAGTTTTGTGTTTCATGACATGGGTGATTTGTGTGTTAAGTAGGGAGGGATATAATTACTTGAGGGTTATAGAGTTGTTTTGGTGATTGAAAGTTATTGTATACAATGTAAGTATGCCAATGTTGTCTCAAAAATGAGAAAACTATATTCATACTCGATAAAAATTTCCTTATGTTGGTTATAATTATATATTTTGTTCGTATATTCCCTTACCTAACTAAAGTAGAGGTTTTCTTGTTTGGTTCTTGCCATTTTATTATTCCCAAGAAAGTGTATTTGAAAATAGTTACCAAGATAGAAGTAGGAGAACAATTCAAAGTCTATATTGTTGTGCCAATGTGGCCAGAGGGGGTACCAGAGAGTGGATTTGTGCAAACAATATTGGATTGGAAGAGGAGGACAATGGAGATGGTGTATACAGATATTGCGCAAGCTCTGCGTGCCAAACAAATCTACGATGCAGATCCCAAGGATTATCTAGCCTTTTTCTATTTGGAAAATAGAGAGGTCGAGAAAAGTGGTGAGTATATACCATAGGAGCATCTGGAGGAAGATTCTGACAACAAGAGAGCTCAAGAAAATAGGCGGTTTATGATTTATGTGCATGCCAAGATGATGATAGGTAAGAACTCCAGAGGTTAATGCAACACCAAATTCCAATTGGCTTTACTTCCTTTCTTCAACAACATCATTTTTTGTAAATGCTTGTCATTTTATTTGGGTTGGGCCTTGGTTTAGTTGTAGATTAATGTGGATCTACCATAATTAGCATGTCTACTAATTTACCTACACTTTGCATTTGCATGGTCAAATCAACCAACTTTGCATAGATTTTGTTTGTTTGTGGGTGGGCTTTGTCTCCTACAAAAAACATATATACTTTATTTCTAACATCAATCCAACTGAAACCAAGGGGCTTCTTCAACCCCATGTCATTCATAATTTTTCTCACCTTTGTAAATCCATCCCACCTGCCACCTGTAGCATAGACATTTTCTAGAAGCGTGTAATTTCTGATATTTCCAGGCTCTATCTCAAGAAGGTGTCTTGCTACTTAATCCCCTAGCTCTATATTGCAGTAAATTTTGTAGGCAGCAAGAAAAGCCCCCCATAGATATGCGCTAGGTTCTAATGGCATCTTGTAGATGAAGTCCCAAGTTTCATCTAGTCATCCAACATGACCAAGGAGATCAACCATACAGGCATAATGCTCCACACTCAATGTGACCTGATACTCTTGACTCATGAGTTTGAAGTGTTGCCAGCCTTCATTCACCAAGCATGCATGATTACATGCGGATGACACCCCAAAAAAGGTAATATGATCTGGTTTCACAACCTCATGTTTCATTAGTATAAAGAGATTGAGGGCTTCCTTACCATGTCCATGCATTACATTCCCTGCAATCATAACAGTCTACATGACCATGTCTCTTCGATTTATAATGTCAAACACTCTACATGCATATTCTACACTCCCGCATTTTGTATACATGTTTATCAGTGCACTCCCTACAATAGCGTTTATCCCAAATGCTCATCTGATTATGTAACCATGAATCTCTTTACCATGGTGCAATACTGCAAATTAAGCACATGTTGGAAGAGCAATCGTAATGGTGAAGGTGTTTGTATTTACGCTTGCTAACTCAATTTCACAGAAGAGTTTCAATGCTTCAACATTGTACTCATTCTTGGTACGCATTCCAATCATCCCGGTCCATAGTACAACATCTCTCTCAAGCATTCTATCAAATATATGGCATGCATTATCTATTCTTCCAAACTTGGAAAATAAGTTCAGAACCTCAGTCCGATAACAACATTTGACTCAAAGCCAATTTGAATAACATATGAATGAATCTCTTTCCCTTGTTTCAGAGCCCCAGATGCAATACATGCAGAGAATATTTGCCACAATGATGGAATCGGTGCAATGCTTGCTTTCTGCATTTGATAAAACATCACCAAAGCATCATGACCTTGCCCACTTTGAACATATCCTGAAATTAGTGCAATCCATGATATCACATTCAACTCAATACCTACTAATTGCATTTCATGGAAGAGATCCAAGGCCTAGTTACAATATCCATTTTTAGCATACCATGCTACCATTGAAGTTCGTGAAACTACAGTTCTTTGAGACATTTTGTAAAACACTTTACTTGCATCTTCTACAACCATGCATGTGCTATACATATCGATCAGAGCATTTTCAACAACTATGTCTTTCCTACAAACCCTTCTGCTTGTTTGACTATGAATCTCCCTGCCCTACTGCAGATTACCCAAACCAGCACAAGCCTTCAACACACATACTAGTCTCTTGCATTTCGTAATAGAGCTTAAGGGCCTCCTCATAATCATCACGGTTGGAAAAACTTGCAATCATAGCAACCCATGAAGGCCTGATTCGTTGAATAATTTTTTCAAACACTAGTTGTGCATCCTTTATTCTCCCGCACTTGGCATACATGGCAATAAGATTAGTTTCTAGTATTCCATTTGGTTCAATCCATTCAAACCCATTTGGGTGTGGACTATTTTTTATTCTGAAAAAACTTTCATCTTGATATAAAGTTCCAAGAGGTAAATATAGGTGTCTAAATCGACTATAGTGTCGTTTAAATGTTCCAAAGATTCCTTCAATCGACCCTTCTTAAAAAATGCTCTCACTTCAACAGAAACATCATTGGCCTATGACTATGGCATTTGATTTTCATAGGGTTCTTCATATAGTGTTGCAATCACAGGGGTAGCTGCGGAGACAACATTTGTTTTCAAATCATGAATAACAGAAGCCACGGGGAGCCCAAATTTAGAGTTGTAAGAGAGGTGAGTAAATTGGACTAGATGATGATGTGGCAGACATGCATATGGTACTAACAACGCTGCCATGATCCTCTTGTTTCTGCTAAAAATTAGAGTAATCTAAAAACACCTGGAAAATAATGGCTTTTCCCAAGCAATTTTGAAGAAATTTGGCATAAACTTTTGGAAGGTGTTTTCATCTGGAAAATAATGTATTTTTCTATGAATTTTGATGAAATTTGACACCATAAATCAAAAATATGAACTAAGTAGATTTTTCTCTTCAATATTTATACTTGAAGTATTGGTAGGCATTGCATTTCTCAAGGCCAAATGCCAACTATATCTGGAAACTACAAGCTAGAACCTCATGCACCTAGGGAATTCCTTAATATCAAAAAATTTGGATGCAATGTACTTTTATTTCACTTACAAAATGCTAATTAATAAATTTTATTACTAAACAATCATCTAAGTCCCTTAGAACACAACACTTTGTAAGCTTATGTTGTGGACTTGATTTTTTAAATTATATTCTTTATCACTCTATATAACAACTCACATGGAGATAGTTAACAATTCTTCCCTTGATGTTGTGGATTTTCAAGAACTCCTGCAGACCCACACATGTTCTAGAATTTATCCATTATGCTCGTTATATATTAACTGTAGGCAAAGAACAATTTTGAGTTGTGTTTCTTTTATGTGACAAGCCCAATGATTTTGTTATCTAATCATAGTGTTGAAACTAAATTTTGTGATATTCCTTATGGCCAAGGGTAATTCTCTAAGGTTGTTACAAATGAAGGTGGTTGGAAACACTTCTCCCATTGGAAGACATTACGCCTTCATGTGTGGGATTTTTTCTTGTCAAATTCTATATTGCATTCTGACATTGAATTACTGACAAAATTCACCACGGAGACTAATGTTAAGTTGCTGAGAGAATTGTTTGAAACTACGGAGTCAATAATAGGTTCCATCTTCCTCGGGCACTGCACTAAAAATGTAAGATATGTTTTTGGATTTCAATGAAATCCAAAGAAAAGTCACTCTAAAAATATCTATTTAAATCTCTACTTTCTCTGTTTGACAACTGTAGATGGGAGTTGTGCAATTATATGGAAAAACAATTTTTCTTCTCATTAGTGTCATGGATGAACTCCATTTCAGTCTTTAATGAAAATATATTCGAAAATAAACACCAATGATGACCTGTAAATCCTTTCGATATCAAATAGACGAACTAAGTAGATGGTGTTCTTCAATCTTTATACTTGAAGCATTATTGGAGATGTGGCCCAGCATGTGGATTTTGCTTATACATGTTTTTCTAGTCTTGTGTTATGGGTGATTTTGATGATAAATAGGTTGAGGATAGGCTCCCACATGCATTTTTTCAGACATTATTCCAGCCACTTTCAACATAACATTGACTTGGCATATGCTAAGTCATGTTATCATCTTTCAAGATTTTGTATTGGCTACCATGCCCATGTTGTAATTTCTTGTTGTAGCCTTCATATCATGAAGATTCCACATTTCCTTGTTTTAGGAAGACATGTTTATGTAAATAAAGAGCTAAGATGGCTCCATCAATTTTATGGTTGCACCTAGCTCTTAGAATTTTTCATGTTATAGTAGGTTCAGGAATAAGCTCTCTAGCATGAAGCCTATTTTCCAAGTCTTTGTATTGTTCTTTGTCATGGTAATAAATGTTGATTGAATGATCTTGGACATTGTAAATATATAATTTTGAAACATTATAATGTTGTGCAGAGATTGCATCTATTTTACAAGACACTTCAAGCTACTAGTTCCTTTTCTACCGCCTTACGACATTTTCCTTGCAACATCTGGTGCAAATGCTAGTTACATCATCTAACAAAAAAATGTCACCATGTAGTGGAGTAGCTAATGTGAACAAACTTCCTTAGATGACATGAAGCAACATGAGCCATATTTGGAATATTAATTTACTATTATTATGGGCTAATGGTGAGAATTAACTAGTATCCAAAGAGAAGTTACAAGATAATTTCAACTTCTTGATTTTTTTTTTTTTTTTTTTTTTTTTTACTCAATAACAGAGTGTCAGGTGCAACCAGGTTTCTTTTATAGGTTAGTCTCTATTAGAATATTTCTTAATTTGCATTTATTTTTGGAAAGTTTCATTGGTTGTTTTCTTTCCTATAAAAGTAACTTTTATGGTAGTTGATAATGATCTCATCTAAGTAGAGATATTTGGTCACAAATTGCTTTATCTCTTCCTTTCTTTGAATAGTGTGTCCTCTCTAGTTTATGTGTAGGAGTGTTTTTCTTTTCATGTATTCAAAAAAATGAAATTTTCTAAGGAAAGCATTGAAAAAAATACATGAACGCCACCATACAACAGTGGTAAAGAAAGTAATAACTCTCATAAAATTGTGATTAAAAAAAACACACACACACACATTTCACATTATAGATACAATTTCGCAATGCACCCATGAGAAGCATGAAAGTTCTTGAACCAACTGGCTTGGTACATAACACATTAAAAGAAAGTTTTTTTAACTAATAACAATTAACAAAAATTAATTACATCATAACACTACAAAATAAATTAATAGTTAAATCAAACTAAGTAGTAAGACTAGCTATGCGACCTTATTTCCTTTCACATCCTCTTTCCTTTTCTATTTGCTATTTGTGTACCTTCCTCACTATTTGAATTTTTATTATTTTTAATTGGCCTATTTATATTTGTTTAAAACTTGCAAACACAAAAATATATGCTTTTGAGAATTTTATTATTTTTACTTGCCCTATTTGTATTTGTTTAAAACTTGCAAACACAAGAATATATGCTTTTGATTTGATGGTCGAGATGTTTTGAGTTTGGATTAGTTCATTTTTATATTACAAATTCTTATAAGGTTCTCTAATACTTAGGAAAAACAATTTATTAAATCAACTAACTGTTTAACCATATCTCATTGTTATGACCTCACGGATATGATTGATGTTCTCAACCACCAAAATTGGAAGTGGCAAGACTGTGACAAGGTAATGTATGTTACTATTATGAACCTTGCATGTGTAAATAAGTGTGAATGGTCAAAAGTGGTCAGAATTGGGGAAACAAATTTCAATCAATCTTGTAGTAACAGTGTTTGAATCATGTTTTTGATAGTGGAAATAGATTTAGCACCATGAAAAACCTCTAAAGCACCCAAAATCTTGAAATTTGACAACAGTAACAATAATTTGAGACAGAGGTCAGACACCCAGCAGACAGCTCTCACCAAAACCCAGAAACAAATCTGAGAAAAACCCTAAAACCTAGAAATCGCATGATCTAACCTATTTTTTGATGAAATCACACTTTTTGGGTGAAAGTTGCGTTCTGAAGCCTGGATCGCACCTTTTGGGCTGAAAATTGTGATTTTTGTTTCGAGACTCCCATTCTGCAAATTTCGGAAAAAATTGTCGCCTTTGAAATGGCTGGTCCCTGTGACCTGCGGAAACGAACAGAAAGCTTGCAGAAGTCATAAATTTATCAAATATAGGGTTGAAACCTAGGAAACATTAAGAGAATTGAAAAAATAAGAAACCCTAAGCTGAAAACCAATGGTCACCCAAGTTTATGGATCTGAAGTATAAAACCCAGTGGAGTCACTAATTTGTTGTAGTGTTTTCTTCTCAATGATGTACGAAAAGAACCCACTTAAGATTGTGGATGACAAACAATCTCAACAATAGAAATGATTGCTAAACATTGTAGATTTGCAGCTATTGTTAGAAACAAAACCTGCCAAAATTTTGATCTATGCTACGATCATAGTTAAACAGTGAAAGAAAGAGTAATAACCTCAAACATCCAATGGAAACCAGATATGTAAAGAATAATTTTATAATAAAACCTATGAGGAGAACATATAAATGTTACCAGTCCCCCTCTATGGGATGGGTTCATTGCTATCCTCAAATGTCTTTAGCTTGTATAGAGTCTCCCTCCTCTATAATGCGTAAACCTAACAAAAATATGGCATGCGTCAATGAAAATAATCAGAGTTACAATAGTGAGTGCAACAATGAAAATAATCAAAAGTGAATAATGAATGTAAAACCCCTCTATTTATAACAAAATATTAAGTTATCCTCGAATAATGAGCAATAATAAAATATTATTGATCCCATTCTTAGAATAACCACATGGAATGTTTTATTATATTTGTTTAGGAGGGAAAAAGTATTTAAATGTTTATTTAGAAATAATAAATAAATAAATTATTTGTTTATCATCTCAAGGAATTAGTTAAGGAATAATAAACATATCAGGATTGAATTTAATTATTCTAGGGATTTAAGTCAAATTTAAACAAAAGAATAATAATTAATTAGTGATTAATTAATTATTCTTATGAAAAATAAGATAAATAATGACTATCTGTTTATTTTTCTATGATTGGGGTCAAATTTACAAGGAATAATAATAAAAAATGGGTTTAATTATAATCAAAAGCCCTAGAGAAAATCAAAGAAATAGTGATTTATTTAATTATTCTTCATGAGTTTAACTATAAATTACTTAACAAAGGTGGTTTATTAAGTAATTTCTCACAGTGAAAGCAATTTTACTATGGTAAAACTGGCTTTACATGGTGTACTTCGATCCATCTAGTAAATTAGGCTAGATCATCAATTTTTTGGTGATAACAGATTGCCCCCCAACGTACAAGTGTTAGGAGCAAAACGTATGACCGAAGTACATTGTAAAGACACAATCAATTAGACAACACAGGGGAGTCAAGGAGAGAGAGAAAGACCAATGAAGTTGAATCTGAGAGAGGATAGTGACAAAGGGGGCGAGACTAATGCAAGTCTCCTTTTATGTTTGTGGTACTAGACCTCAATGAGGCAGGGGAGGCATACCCATACCCGTCGAGATAACTTAGTACAAAAAACAATGGTTCGCCCAGAAATATAAAACTGAGTAATGAAGTACATGCTGAATGGTACATGAAATGCTGACATAACAAAGCCATAAAATAATACAATGTGTCCCATATACATAATTCACCTAGTAAAAACATGAGCCAGGACTGAATACAATAATATCTTAGTACATGAGATACAAAGCCCCTTCCCTCAAAAAATGGGTGGGAGGGAGGGTGGAACAACCGAAGAAGCCTTGTTGAACAAGGAAGGGCTCTGCAAAACTAAATGGATTATCTGGAGGAGACGTGCATGTTGTGAACATTGTGATCAATAGGAATCAAACCCATAAACTCTGCAAACTGCATCTGAGGTTGTAGCATAGTGGATATACATCCGAGCATGTGGGGGACTACCTGAAGGGCCACACCCTCATGAGGTCTAAAACATCTCACACACACCTGAGAATCACTGGGACAATCTGTTGCATCACTGTACCATCAAGGGTATGGATCACGAACATGAAACAACCAAGAGAAAAGGCAATAATGAGACCCTCTACTCCATCCAAGGTGCCAAACAAGAATGGGAGTTGGAACTGAGATGCATCTCCCTCTAGTCGTTCTTCTGCAATAAATGAGTTGATGTTGACAGAATAGGGCCCACGATAGATGAGGCAATGAGGGTTTGCAGCTAAAGAATGAGGGAAAATAGTAATGTGACTGATGGACTGACACCGGAGATAATGGGGAAATGTGACTGAGGGACAAATAGACAACTATCCTCGTCAGAGCATAAAGTGCATCGTTGACCTGGAAGCAACTGACTCAACTCTGGAGGGCATGGGGACAATATGACTGGAGGCAAAAATGGGCAACACAGGATGAACGATATGCAAATATGGATGGAATATGGTGATATGAGATGATGGATCATGAAATAGGCTCTAAGAATGCAAGGGTGACTCATCGTGGATGCTTTGAACAAGTGTGACTCGATGATGCCGCCACATGTTAGCTTCCTGCTGCAGCAGTTTAATCATCTTTCATGATTGACATTTTTACATGCCAAATATGTCATTCTTTGCATACTGCAATATTCCATATTTGCTACAGAGGCCAACGGAGATTGCCAGGAGGAAGTGCCAGTTTAAGCGCCACTGTTGTGTTCCAATTTTCATGTACTATTGCATTTTTGAACAATTTTCAGTTAAAGGGAGGTCCAAACAGTTTAATCTCGGTCTCCCTAGGTTTCAATTTCCTGTTTTATAATATAGAGAATGAATATCTGTCCAAACAGCTTAATCTTGGCAGATTTTTAGACAGGTAGAGAATCAAAGGAGCCTAACTATTTAATCTGGTCCCTTGGAAGAAATAAGTGTAGATGTCGATAGGAGGAAAAAAAAAGAAAAAGTTGAAAAGCTGGATCTGCAAGTCTAAATGCACCCAAACCAAAAAGAAGAAAATGCTAGGTAAGTAAGCTGGGTAGGTAGTCTTGAGGTGGCAGAGTGGTGATCTGTGATCAATTCCACCTTATCAAGTGTTATATTTATCCAGATCACAGTCATCAGACAATTTTCATTTGAAGGATTTCAAGCGAGGCATGACTAATTTCCCCCTTCTTCCTTATTCCCCAAGACACTCACTAATCTACCTGAAGAGATGAAGATCTGCTTGATGTCTCTTAGTTTCATCATTTTCCATATCATTCACCTTGGTAAATATCTGCTTCATTATCAAGTGTTATATTTATCCAGATCACAATCATCAGACAATTTTCATTTGAAGGATTTCAAGCGAGGCATGACTAATTTCCCCCTTCTTCCTTATTACCTAAGACACTCACTAATCTCCCTGAAGAGATCAAGATCTGCTTGATGCTTCTTAGTTTCATCATTTTCCATATCATTCACCTTGGTAAAGATCTGCTTTACTCAAGGAATATTCATACTCCCCTGATGGATCATTGTTTCCCTTAATAGCCTAAGATTCACCCACTTAGCGCTTTCTCATCATGGTCATATTAACTACTAACTTACTATATAGCTCCTTATCTATCTCCCCATCCCCTACTAAAACTATGTTAATAATTCCCCTACATACTTATCCCCTCCCCTTGGTTAAGAAATAGCCATAAGTAATCCTTGGGAATTGCTAAGTTTGCCCGAAACATAGCAAGAACCCTCATTTTTGCCCCTTTAAAACCATCTTCCAATGCAATGGACTCCTTCCTAAGCATAAAATTCCTCTTTTTTAAGTTATCGGACCTCTTCCAAGGCCTCAAATGCTCTGCAAAAGCATACATACCCTTCCTCTGGTCGCAATTACCCTTGCCGACTATCGTAACATTCTTCCGATCTCTTTGGATCCCCTCCGACGCGATTATCGCAGTTGGAGGTCGCAAAGGTAATATGGCTCGTTGTTGTTTCTACCCGATGGATCTCCCGCCGATGCCATTTCGCAATTGGCGTATCACAAATACTACATATCACATATATATGCCCCCTCCCCTCTTAGTTGATGCGATATCACGATATTGGCAATCGGTGATCGCAAGAGTCACGTTTCCAAAATGCATGCCCCTTCCCTTTGCTCCGATGTGACATTACCATAGCACCAAGAGAATATATCGCATCGCAGATCGCAGCATTTCAGTCACCGCTATAGCATTGCAGAAACATATAAGGCACCACACCATGTAGCACCCTACCACGTCACCCCGCTGAGATCATCTGCCGTACCAGGACCCACTGCTAACGTCATGCTGACGTCACCCGCTAAAGAAAGGCTCGCAAGCGCGAAAATGCATCTTAGGAGGCCCGGATTCAAATTCTGAAGCAGTTTTCGATGCGCGATTAGCGCACATCGCTACGGGAAATAGGCCATATTGGGGAATCTTTAGGGAATATTTTGATTCCTCGGCCATTTTTGAGCCGAAAAGAGCAGAAAAGGCCCGATTTTGCAAATTTTAGCATATCAGAAGAAAGAGAGAGACCCGGTTCAGGCATTAAAGACTATCAAAGCATATGTGAAACCAAAAAATGTGTCAAAGAGTATCAGTGTTGCGGCAAAGTGTATCAGTGAAGATCTTCTCAAGGCTCGAGACGATTGAAACATTAAAAGAAAACCTTGAAAGTCCTGAAGCAGTTAAGGCACCATTCGAAGCTCATCATCACAATGACTGCACACTAAAGCTCACATGAGATCAATGGAACAGAACTCAAAGCACAGTTTTTGCAGAACCACTGCACCAGGTCACCAAAGATACCGTGTTAACTCATTTTGATCCAGCTGCTTCTGGTGCAACCCAAAGGATATTTACTCGCATTTAATTTCAGCACAAGTTTAGATTTTAAAAAAACCTTTTCCGGCAGACCTGTTTAGGTCGTTTGTAATAAATACTTCAGGATATTTTACCTATAAAGAGGGCCCTGAACAATGTAACAAGGGTTGGTTTTTGTTGGTGAGATGTTTCGCTTGAGCAGAGACTCGCACTATATGTTTGATAATTTCTATAATCAACGACTGCTTACGAGCTTGGAGAATGGATTGTTTACTGTGCTTAATGGTTGAAGAGTGACTGTGGAATTCTTGTGCTGTTACATGACTCAATAAGTGTTTCTTACCTTTGTCTTTCCATTCATATATCATTATCTAAGCAGCAGAAAGAAAGAATAGCTTAGAATTTGTTTAAGTGCACTCTATGCTCAATTTCTGTTGTTTCTTTATGTTCTCACTTGTTTTAGGCATAAATATGAATTCCATCTGGCTCATATTTGCCCTAATTCACCATGTGTGACAGTTATCCAGGGATTCTTAACTACCCCTAGATAGAGCTCATCCTCTTTCCCTCTGTTAAGTTGATTGAAAGGTTCTTAATTGCCTCTCATTCCTTACATTTCACTCCATCTCTTTAGCTTGAAGTTTGTTTCATGTGTGGCTACCCTGCTTCATATTCCTCTTGTGATCAAGAAAGCCTACCCGCATTCCTACTCCTTGACTCCATGCCCAATGGTTTGAAACTTATCTCTCTATGCCTGCCTCTCTACTTGAATTCATCTTCCTTCCATTCAAACATCATCCAAACCTAAAAAAAGCCCACTGAACCCAACAGCTAGCCTAAAATCATAATCAACAAAGCTAAATCATCAAGAGAGAGCCCTCTCTGATTACAGGTGGGCTAGAGCCTGTAATCCAAAGATTGGTTTGTGGTTACCTCGGTCGTATCCCTTCAGGAGCTTAGGGACAACCTGAGTGTTAACACCACACAGACTAGGTTTGGTGGGGACCATGAGAATATAAGTAAATGATAGTTACTCATGATGAAAATCGACATATGGTACAAAAAGTATTTAGAGGAGGTGGACATCAAAGTATAAGTGTTGCTTTATGACGAAAGTCAATTTTGAGGGGTGACGAAGTGACCTTTGTTGAAAAAATTAAGGAAGACCCATTTTAGAGCTCGGTGAGAGATTTCTAACGGTACTGACAATTTGTCAAACTGAGCTACAGTCTAGTCACAATGTGCAATAGAAAAACTATGGGTTTTCCCATAAAAAGGTGTTTTCCTTCCAATTTGAGATGAGAAGAAGGCCCTAAATCTTATGGAGATTGTAGCATTAAAACCTACATTGGAATCGGGGTGTATGAATTTTAGGAAAGTGGCCTTACTTGTCTAAAGATGGCCTTAATGCTTCTTGGAACGATGGTTCCCGATGAAGAATTAAGAGAAGAGGAAAATGAGAATGAACAACTAGAGGAGGTCTAGAATCATTCTCATCCACTAAGTCAAACATGGGGCCTACATGGAAATAGAGTAGAATATTTGAAGATATGGTATCAAACGTCTATGATATGTGATGTGCATATAGCTTGCCGGAGAGGCCTATAGGGAAAACTATCCAAGGAGTGGGAGGATAATCGACCATACATAGATCCAGTAGGATCTAGGCCAAGACTTAATTGAGAATATGGCCAAGGGAAAAGAATCATGCCCCCAAGCATGAGATGCTGATCTAGTATGCAAAGGTGGGAATGATGCCCCCTAACAGGAGGAGTGTGTGGAGCGCCATTGTGTGTCGAGTGCTCAAAAAATGGATTCAAGCATCTCGTACCAACTTGGCACAAGATCCTCCAAAGGGGATGTAGGGGCCTATGTGCCCCCCAATATTCTATGGGTGTACTAGATGTATTTAGAGCTATGTGCTCCAAAAACTTGCATGATACATAATATTATTATGCATTTTATATGACGATGATGGTTCGCCATTTGTTTTGCTTATGGTTGTCATATGTGGTATACATGTGATAAATGCCAATCTAGAATGTTATTTGCAATGGTATCTACATAATGATTTTGGGCTCTAGGCACATGACTGAAAGTCATGGTTTCAAATTCACGTACCTATAGCTTCACTCGTAGATATTTTCTAAATAGGACTTGGTTATGCACATGATACACACCATTCAATTGCATGACAAGTAGCAAGGAATATAAATGAACATGAAGATGAAGGATGCGATGAGAAAGGGCATCGACTAAAAAACATATCACTGCATCATATTCAGCTTGATTATTGGTTGAAAATCCAATGCACACACTCTTTGAAAGGACTAACGTATGCAAGGGGTAAAAATGGCCCAAGCTACCGAGGCTAGATTCTGGGAGAAGCGACTTGCACCATTGGCATGATCGATATACAATGTGGATCATGGATCCATCTGAAAGGTGCAAAAGGCAAGGAATGAGATGATGTGATCTACCTAACTTCATGGCAGAAATAAAGACATGCAAATCAACGGTATGTGCTATGAGAAAAATTTCTTGAGGTAGAGCGCATTGAGAGAATTAGGAAGGAAATGGTCTTCAAAATCATCTAAAGAAATGCCCCATTACTCAAGTGTAGGGGTAATCAGGGGTAGACATAGCTTCCATGGTGTCCTCATCAAGTTGGGAGATGGGCGGACGGGAATAATACTGACTACATGATACAGCGACATTACCTGGTGCATTAACCTAAGGAATAAGGTTCACATATGCATTGTCTTGAATGGTAGACGATAGGCTGGGAGATGGAGGGTCTACTGATGTTGAGACCTCAGACTCTATTGAAAAAGGTTCGATAAAAAGGCACGCAGCAACCTCAAGAAGTTTTTCCAAAGAGGAACTCAAGGATGACGATAGGTAAATAATGGAGCTTGTGGTGTTCATCATCTTGAAATCGGGGGGAGGGATCACAATAGAAGGGCCAGAGTTTCCCTATTATGGTTGAATGATGGTTGACTGGTTTCCCTAGAGGAGCAAAGGTTCCACTACAAGTAGCCTTGTAGTCACGAATTGCCCCAAGGCAATCACGAAACTCATCAAGATGAGGAAACAATGGGAATAATGACCATGAAGATCACAAAGGGTGCAAGGGCGGTTTGTGTGAAGCGTTTTGAGTTTCCTAGGTGGGACCGAAATGTTAACGTGGACTTCTGTAATATTTGACTCAAGGAATGCTTCACGAACCAAAGGTTTAATTTGAGGAAGCTCAGGACAATTTTTGGTGGCGTTCCCAATGACTTCACACAAAATGCACAGGGGTGTCGGATTTGGGGCCTTAGGGGCTGGAGGAGCTTGGGGAGCCTTGTCCTTCAAATATTTCCTTTTAGCTTGCCCCCTTGGCTAAATTCTTTCACAACAGGAGTTGGCTCCTGTTGAGGTTGTGATGGAACTGAAGCAGCGACAGGGGTCATGGAGACCAATTGAACCAGGGTCAAAGCGTGATACGGTCATGGTTGACCAGGTATACTATTTGCAGGGGAATCGATGTACCATAGTAGGATCCTGAGAGTCATGTTAGGAAGGATCAATGAAGCCATGACAAGTACATAAAAAATTCTTGGAGGGGGGAATAAGAAAGGTATTTGGTCAGCAGGATAATGTCCCGGTGGAATAGCTCCTGGATGTTTAAGACCTGGAGGAACAATTCCTAGAGGGAACATAGGAGAGGCACCCACAAATGGAGGAGGTTGTGGGGGAGTGGGTCTAGAGGTTTCAGCTGGAAGAGCAACAACAGGATACTGAGGAGCTGGTTGTTGATCAGGTGTACCAAACTGCTTAAGGGTGTCGCGTGACGCTTGTAACATGCAAACACTCATGGAAGTAGGTTCAAAAATGGGAGGGGGAGGACCAGGGATGGCACCCAACAATGAGGAATCATTATAGACTTTGAGTGAGACACAAGTGCAAGGATTTGAAGAGTGGTTATCTGACATCGACGAGATGATGGACTCGGGGAAGGTCACGGATGTCAGCTCGTAGTAAGTCAACTGATAAATGGTAACGATCTTCCCTTCATGGGGGAATCACATCTTGCGGAACACCACAGACATGACAACTAACATGGAATATGTGTAACTACGACCTAAGAGGATGTTGTAATCCAAATGGGCATCCATGACTTCGATATCGACATGGGCAGTCTTGCCGACAAGGATCACTAGAAAGTTGCAGTACATGCCAAGGGGTAGGGAGGAGTGTCCATCCCAAGCACACAAGGTGATGGTGGAGGGGGACAACTCAGGTGACTTGAGTTGTTTCCAAACAGTAGCGGACATCATACAGGTGGATGCACCTTCATCAATAATGCATTTGGATATGATGGCATTACAGACTCTAACTAGTATCTGGAAAGCAACAGATGAAGGAAATGATGGATGCTCGGATGAATCAACTGGGAAGACAATCAAAATATCGTCAGAAGGATCCACTGCACCCAAGGTAGTTAGTAGATACTTCTTTTGGGAATGGAACAACTAGAGGACTTCCAGTGTTGACATGGCAGTAGGTGATTGTGCCAAGTCGTCTATTGTGTTGTATGGACAAGCAACTCTGTTAGAAGTCACATTACGACATAATGGTCCCTTTGGGATCTTGGGAATGGCCTCAACTTTGGGTTGAGGGATCTGTAAAGGACCATTTGGTGTCATAAGAGGTTTAGTGGACACTTTGGGTTTAGACTCGGCAGCTGACGAAGTGGAAGGCTTGTCATATTAAGGCGATCGAGTTTGTAGGTTGATATTGGAGGGGTTAACCTCATGAGAGTTCTTTGTCAAGATCTGGTAGTCACTGGGACCAGAAGGTTGGTGGAGGTGGGCTGTTTGACCTGGTTGGGGTTGAGCAACAACAAATCCTTGCTGAGCAAAAGGATTTGTGAGGGTGCCTAGTTGAGATGGCGCAAGATTCTGAGGTGATTGTTGACCTCGAGAAGCTGCTTGAGCTTCCCACATTTGGTGCATTTGGGGTAAAAGAGGACACTCATGTGTATAGGTCATGTACACCACAACATGCACAAGGCTTGCTCATACAAATAGCCTTGTTCTTCTTGGGTTGGTCACCCTATTTCTGGTTATTGGTGTTAGACTGGCTCCCCTGGGGTTCACTAGGTTGGCTACCTTGGTTACCCCCGTTACCCTTGTTACCCTTCCCCTTATTCTTTTTCTTCAAATTCTAGGGATTGGTATCACTCTGTTGAAAAAACACCTGGCCTTGATGGGGAAGTGGTTGCTAGGGCTGAGGATGCATGGGATGCTGTGGCGCTAATGTTTGAGGGGCTAGAGAGCCAGGTTGTGCATAAGAAGGAGCAACAATTTGGTAGATGGGTTGGGGCCCTGGAAACATGTTGCTAGCAGGAGGGGCATAAATTTTGGAGGAACTGGTGCCCTTGCAGATAGCCATAACTCTGTTGAGAATATGGCGAAGAGTGTGAAAGGGATCCAAGGATACCTTCGGTGGCGTGAGATGCCCCTGGTGCATTGGAACTTCCAAGACGAGGGAGGTCTAGAATGATGGTATAGACATAACCAGATTGAGCATAAATCAGATCGTATCTCAAAGTGGTCTGGAGAGCTTCTTCCTCGGTCTAAGGAAAATGGGACACGACATCTTTTCCAATGGGGGATAAAAGGCTTTTAAGAAACCAATCTAGATAGACATGGTCTTCAAAAGGCAAGGCACGACATGTGCTCCTCCTTCCATGCCACTCGTGAACATGGTCAGAAAGGCGAGTGGCGGAGGACTAACAAAATTTGGTCAATAGCTCCATACCAGTGTCGTACCGGAGAGGTATCTAGAAATATGATAAAAACACTTTAGCAACCGTCGCGAAAATGGAATGAGAGGTGGAGGGATAGTCTACATACCATTTTGCAGCATCTCTAGTGAGCATGCATTGGAAGAGTCGAAGACAAATGGAGTTATTGGTTATGGAGTTGGACGAACACCACATGTGGAAGGATCGAACATGGTTGGTAGGATACTCTCCGGTAATACCCTCGAACTTTGGGATGTTTGAAGGAAGCTTAGTCGGCATAGAGGGCCAACTAGCATCATGGTGTGTGGGGTTGTTTATTAACTGGTTAAGATCTGGTAGACTTAACCCAGCCATAAAGGGGAGCATGGGGGTTGCCGGAACGGATCCTCAGACTATTCCGCTTGATGTGACCATCAGTATAGAACTGGAGCCACCACCAGGTTAGGTTCCTGCAACAGTTGTGGGTCCAGACATGGTGATGATATGTGGTGAAGGAGGCTCATAATCAGATGTGGAATCATAAGGACCAGGGGAAGAGTCGGTGTGGGGACTCGAAGGGCTATGAACTTGAACCCGACAAGGAGGGGTAATATGCCCAAATAGAAATTAGGGGTGAAGGCCTAATAGTCTCCGTGACACAAGCCTTGGTGGCACAATGATGGAATGAAACATGGAACACGAAAATGGTGAAGGGAGATCAACAATATATCTTTTGTCTATGATGCGGTGAGATAAATTTATTATGTTAAGTCTTGGCTTTGCAATGTAAACCAAGCGCCCTTCACTTAAGGTGTGCTTGTGTGTGCAAGTGTATTAATTGATTAAGCCCAGATCATGTTTGTAAAAAAGAAAAAAAACTTATTGCAAATAAAATTAAATAAATAATAGAAAATAAACAGCAAAATGATTAAATAAACCCCACCCAAACTGGGTTTGCAAACATTGTACTGCTTGGTGGCTAAACAGATGGAAAATACATTGAACCATTCAAGAGATATGAATTTTGGTGTTACTGGGATCAAGTGACTCTTGCTTCTAGAAAGTGGTGCGGAACGACAAAAAACTCGAGGGGAATATTGCCTGCAAAAAGATAGGGAGATGGGTGAAACACCTAGGGCAACCAATGGGACCCTAAGGGAATGACCAAACATAATTAAATGTGAAATTATGGATGGTAGAAACCTATCTTATCAAATCTGAAATAAAAGGTTACAGATCTGGAAAATGTGGATGAAGGCGTTGTAGAAACTCAGAGTTCTCACTTAGCTAAACTCCTCCTAGAAAGGTGGAAGTGTACTAGAAGCCCTAGGGGAGGCTAAATTCGACTTCAACAAGTAAATCAGAATGGATCAAGGCCTAAGCGGGATGAGACAGAGGTCAGACATTCAGCAGACAACTCTCAGCAAAACCCAGAAACAGATATGAGAAAAACCCTAAAACCTAGAAATTGCATGTTCTGACATGTTTTCTTATGAAATCACATTCTTTGGGCTGAAATCTACGTTCTGAAGCCTAGATCACACCTTTTGGGTTGAAAACTGTGATTTTTGTTCCGAGACTCTTGGTCTGCAAATTTCAGAAAAAAAGTGCCGCCTTTAGCGCAGCTGGTTCCTATGACCTGCAGAAACAACCAAAAAGCTTGCGGAATTTATAAATTTATCAATTCTAGGGTTAAAACACTAGGAAACATTAAGAGAATTGAAAAAAGAAGAAACCCTAAGCTGAAAACCAAAGGTCACCCAAGTTTCTGGATTTGAAGTATAAAACCCAGTGGAGTCGTGAATTTGTTGTAGCATGTTCTTCTCAATGATGTATGAAAAGAACCTACTTAAGATTGTGGATGACAAACAATATCAACAATAGAAATGAATGCTAAACATTGTATATCTGAAGCTATTGATAGAAATGAAACCTGCCAAAGTTCTGATCTATGATACGATCATAGTTAAACAATGAAAGAAAGAGTAATAACTCTAAACATCCAATGGAAACTAGATATGTAAAGAATAATTTTATAATAACACATGTGAAGAGAATAGATAAATGTTACCAGGCCCCTCTATGGGATGGGTAAAAGCTATCAAAATTCATAATTTTAGATGCCATAAACATTTTTTATGGTGTTGAATCCATTTCCACCATTAAAAACATGATTCAAACACTGCATCGACAAGATTTTTTTATTTTATTTTTTGCACGGATTCTGGCCACTTTTGGCCATCCGGGCAATTCCTTCGCCTTTGTGTAGACAACTCCTCAAATAAATAGTGATTTATTTAATTATTCTTCAAGGATTTAACTATAAATTACTTGACAAAGTTGGTTTATCAATTAATTTCTCACAGTGAAAGCAATTTTACTATGGTAAAACTGGCTTTACATGGTGTTCTTCGATCCATCTAGTAAATTTAGGCTAGATGATCAATTTTTTGGTGATAACAATATCAATTTACTTAATTTATGTATATAATATATTAAAAACTTTTTTACTTTGATAAATTTATATCACACCAAATTAATTATTCTAGGAAACACTTTAGTTTTGTAAGTATTCCAATTTCATGCAATATTTTACATGTAATAAGAGTTTGCATTTTAATTTTGTAAGTATTCAAATTCCATGCAATATTTTACATGTAATAAGAGTTAACATGTGCTTAATCAGTTTCGAGCTATGCAAATCATGTATAAAAATTTCTTATGACATGACCACGTACAAGATCGAATTTTGTCCTAATGAACCCATATTTTTCTTCATGTGCTCCAAGTGAGATGGTCTTGAATGACATCGTCAAAATCATAGTTTCATATTGGACCCCTGAGAATCAATTTGGTATGTAGAACGTCCACACCAACATGGATCAATGTCTGAAGCTTCTCCACAACAACCTGAATTAGTGTCTAAAGCATCTCTAGAATCATGTCAATGTACTATTTCTAGTTTGTTATACACATTATACCAATATGTAGAATAATCTATACCAATTAAAAATAATGAGTAGCAGATTTTATGTAAAATTTATGGTCTGTTTTAGGGGTGGCGACAGGAGAGGGGTTATTTTTTTTCCCTCAAGAACAAATAGAGACTCAATTTTCCCAGGCCTTAGGGGTTACTACCAACAACCATGCATAATATCTTTCCCTTTTGCAAGTATTGAAAATGGGAATTAAAAACAAAAATCAAAAAATTATATGTATTTGGAGATTCATTGATAATTATTTGACAGGTGAGAAAAGCATAGGGATCGTCAAATTCAAATCTCCGCATAATATCTTTCCCTTTGGCAAGTATTGAAAATGGGAATTGAAAACAAAAATCACAAAATTTTATGTATTTGTAGATTCAATGATAGTTATTCGACAAGTGAGAAAAGCATAGGGATCATCAAATTCAAATCTCCCTCCTATCCTTCAAAGGATTGTTTTAATCTCTTTGTAATTTGAACAAACTGAATTATTTCATGTGCTCAGACAATTGAACTCAAAGGTTGATTCATTAGCCAACAAAGGTACCACTATGGATCAGAGGAATTTAGATGTTGATCAAAGGGTAGTAATTGTTTCACATATCCCATGTTCATTAGAAGCATACTAAAGTTTTAAGTCTCAAAAATTTGATAGATGTGGTCAAATAGATGTATGGGTACCACATCGGAAATAGAATGTGTAAATTCCCCTTGTAATATGATTTTGGTTAGTAGTATGAGAATACGGGAGGATCGTTGGCCAAAATGAACTCCGCATCTTTAGAATATAATGATGGAGTACCACTTGCTCTATCCAAATTCTACATAGCAATTGGTCCTGGCTACATGCAGGCGTAAGTGGAATTTGTATTTAATTTCTCAAGGCAAGATGGAGTTTTCACAAGTGTGGGGAGCCTTGGCTTTGAAATTGCATTGACTCCTTCACACATTGAACTTAATTTTTCCCCTCCTCCATATTAGTTGGATATCATTCCAAATAATGCTTCGCGATTTTAGTTTGGATTCGAAGGCTCTGGAATTCAATGCATCATGGTGGTGGTACAAAGGGAGAATTGGTTATAAATATACCTTGCATCTTATGTTCAACTCTATTTTTTTTTGTGCAAATGTGGTTGTTATTTCTTGACAACAATTGTGAGACATTGCAAATCATGACCACAAGGAGAATCATCTTGTGATGGTGAAAGGAGAAAAGAAAAAAAAATTGTCCCCTGGAACGCTTAATGGAGTCTCTTGAAGGGCTTCTAAAAACTCTAATTCACAAGAGAATTGCAAAGGAGGAGTAGATGATATTCCAGTTGTTGATGAACACCAAGTTTGAATTGTTGCAAAGCAAGGTGGAGAAACTCCAATATGAGATGTGCACTGAGCTAGCAGTAATGAATGTTGGGATAGCAAAATACTCCAATAGTAATGCCAAATCCAACTTGGAAGCAGTCGGGGTTAGCGAGAATCAATTGCAGAGAAATTTCAGGGGAGCTTGATGGAATGGAACAATAGGCTAAGCGTGGAAACACAACTCTATGGATAATCTGGGAAAAAGGGCTACTCTTTGTCAAAAACTCGTTTAAGTTTTGAAGTCTTTATATACTACTGCTAGGAGTTCTTTGTAGCACCTATAGTAGCTCCTATTTAGAAATGTTAGGAAAGCTTGTCATAAGCAAAGATACTCTATTTTCTATGCTTCTGAATGTAGTGTAGTTTTGGATAATGAAGAATTTTGTAAGTGTTCTGGCCCAAACTCCATAATTTTACTATAATTCCAAAACGCTAACCATTTCTTTGAAAAAAAGCTATGGTTAGTTATGTATAATCTTTGCATTCTACCGTGCTATGAATATAAAATGTTTAAAGTTTAAAATCTCTAGATATATATTTTGGGTCAGCCTCAATACCTTGGCTCCATGGTTTGTGATGAACAAGGACAACAAACTCATCATGATATACGAAATATTGTTTGCGATGAATTTGTTGTTGGTCATCAACAGGTACAACAAACTCACCTCAATATGACATGGGCCATTGGCAATGAAACTAATATTGGCAAGAGAGTGTCAGAAGAGTTGCAGGATCCAATCCTAAACATTAAATGACATTGCATAGCATGACATTACAATCAAGTTCTCATATATCGCCCATTGGCAGGCTGATACAAGTTGGATATACTTCATGTTTTAACGTTATTTTGCATCCTTTCAAATAATAATAAATTTGAGGTTACTCTAGGCTAAATGTGAAGTCGTTAATTATGTATAATAAAATACTTTGTGAGAAATAGCAAGTCCCATGATAATCTGCAATGGGCAAGGTTGAGGGCTAATGGAAGACCTAATTCTTTCCATGCCTTAGAAATTTGATTCGAGCACAACAATTCCTCTTCTAAAAATAATATCGGGAGGATTATAGCCATCACCAAGCTCAATGATCCAATAAGATATTAAATCAATATTTTACATTTCAATGGCCATATATTAGTGATGTTTCATATCTTAAACAAAATAATTTATAATGCAATCTAAAAAGTAGGTATAATTTAATTTAAACTTTTATACTTTCAATCAAAACACTAAACATTGGAAAATAGCAACTTTGGCAAATTTTATCCTTTAATCTTGTTTATACAAATGTCTAACTAGTACTTGCTAAATTATTAGATATTTAACTAGCTTTTACTAACTTTTTAATTTCACATTATCCATATTTCAACTATTAATTTGACAAAACCATAAGAAAATGTGATGCTTAATAATATGCTTGGGCAAGAGCCCAACTCTATCTTTAAAATTTTATTATCTTTTACATGTTTGGCTTGTTTTTTCTTCCTTTCATATATCACAATAATTGTCATTGTAAACCTACAAAATATTTTTCTATTATTTAGTCGTTGCTTGTGCATAATTCTAGCCATTGATTTGACCCTTTGATTATTATTACTTTGCTTTTGACCAGATTCTAGCCAATAAATTGAATGTTGTATTGGAACTTTCAAAATGTAGCACGTGTATATTTAGCAACAATGTTCTAAAAAAAAATCATTTTTTTTTCCTCTCCTCCATAGGCTAATTTTGGATTTTGAGGTTTGGAAGGTGGTGATGTTGGCATTGGTGATGCTGCATTTTCTAATGGAGTCGTTTACGCAGATGAAGGAATTGTCTGGATGGCAAACAAAATTAAATCCGCGCAAAAAAAATTCAAAAAATCTTAGAGATGTCATGTTTGAATCATGTTTTTGATGGTGGAAATAGATTCAGCGCCATCAAAAATTTCTAAAGCACCTAAAATTATAAAATTTGATAGTTTATAAAATATGTATGTGTATATTAAGTTTTATTTTTTAAATCTATAAGGTTTTATGTTAAGATTTCAAATTTATGTTAAAATTTGGTAGGCAATGTTTTTTCTTGTACCACAAAATAACAATGATTTAAAAGTATTAATTATTAAATAAGTTTGATCATTTATAAATTATATTAAAGAAAGGAGAAAGATTGAATATCTATAGAAATTAAAAACTATTAAAATATTAAATAACTAATTAATTAGGTGGACAATTTATTTTAAATTAGATTTCAAAAGTATATAAATTATTAAAATTAAATATTAATTAAATTGATGTTTATTTTATTAAGGTAAAAGTATCCACTATTAAAAAATTTGATGATTTATTATTATATAAAAGATAAAAAGACTGATTTTTTATTAAAATTAAAATTTATTCAATTATTAAATATTAATTAAAATTAAAATTAGAATTTAGAAATTTCTAAAAATATCTTTAAATATTTATAATAAATACAAAAATAATATTTATTTTTAATATATATATAATAAATCAAATTTATATATTTAAAAATTAAAAATATATTATTCTTTTAAAATTTATTTTTTTATTTTTTAAAAATATTTTCACGCTAAATTTGTGTACATAAGTCCATGTTATCCTTGCACGGAAACAAAAGCTATAAAACTCATACACATAATCCATGTCATTCTTACCCTATAAACAAAAAGCTATAAAACAAGAACTGTGACCGTGGCTCTATTATTAATTATATTGGTGATTTATATTAAACATTTTTCATAAAAAAAAATACCCTACCTGCCACACTTCTTTATTATTAATTTATTACTTATTTAATTTTTAATTTATAAAAATCTCTAACTACCAAAACGAGGTTTTATTTCTTGTTTATTTCTTATTTAACAGGAATGAGTAAATGGACATTGAGGTATTAGCATGATAAGGAATTCACTTAGGGTTTAAACTGAATGTAATTCTTTGTTGTTTTAATTATGTACTGGTGTGAATTCATATTCTCATAAATGTGTATTATTGAGTAAGTTTAAAATTTGGTAGGGTTATTTTTTTAAGGGATGTGTCTGCACATATATGTGTATTATTGTGTAATTTTGAATTTTAGTTGGATTATATTAATTATATATTCTAATTAATTGAGTTAAAAAAAATTTGCAATTAAATTTAACGATTATATACAATATTTTTTTTAATTAAATTAATAATTATTTGTAATTTTCATTATTTTAAAATTATTGTCAAAAAATTTGAAAATATAATGTTTTTAATTGAAATGCATCGTAGGTATAATTGAAAATGTTGAATATGTTTTACTTAATAATATTTAAAAGGAACCCGGATGCGGGTGTTTTCATTTCCCTTTAAGAGTCGTGCCATGAAGCCACATGCAGGCAGCTGGAGGCAGGTTGCAAGGTCTGGGATTAAAATTGAAAATAGTGCCGAGGTGACGGGCATTGAAGGAGCATTAATTCGGGAGCAGGCAACCGGTACGCAGAAGGAGGAGGAACGAGGATTAAACAGGGGAATAATGGAGAGTTTTCGCAAGCAGACAGACATTGCTGAGGAGAGCCGCGTGACAGCGGAAGGGGCAGCTGATGCTGAAGGAGTAGCTGACAGAGACGAGGCCGGGAGCGCTTGGCATGAGCAGCCAAAGCGTCCTCAGGAGAAGCCTCCCTGGTCAATTATCTGCAGGTCGAAGGTAAGTGAAAAATACTCTAGTTCTAGCTCTAGAAGCACATTTCCATCCGCGGCAGAGGCCTGGAAGCGGAAAGGGCTTACACTTGACTTCAAGGTGCAAAATCGAGGGCGGAATTTGGCAGGGGCTAGGCTCTTTACAGAGGTTTGCATTGCCAATTCTCACCTTACCAGACTTCGCTTGTTGTTGGAGAATTGGAATAGCACGCTGTGTACTAGGCAAATGGCGCCCAGACTTAGAGCTACTCCAAGAAGGGGCCGAAACGCGGGTTACAGAGGAGGGACAAGAGGCAGAGGCAGATCACCTCCACGACGAGTCTCTCTGCTTGCGGTGGCTTACCCTTCCCCCTAGGACCCTGAAGAATCTGACTCTTCGCTCCACAATTCTGTCCAGACTGTGAAATTCAGATTCAAAAGCAAGTTACACAGGCCAACAGTCACGGCCCTGGTCACTATGATATTTTCCGAAGAGGAAGAAGAGCAGGGTAGCTCTGAGAATTCAGAGGAGGAACACTCCCCTACCCCTCTGGACAATTCGTCGAAAGAAGAGGACACCATCGGCTCTCAGTCTGCCCATACGGAACAACCCACATCTCCAGGGGTCAATGAAGTCCAAAGCCAGTTGGAGGATCATAGCATCAGCCAAATGACTGAGAGGATGGAAGTGAAAGCGCACGAACCTGAAAGCTCTTAGCAAGGCAAGGTTCAGTTTGACAAAGCGAAGAAATGGCCGGATAATACTTTTCGTAATCTGTTACAGCTCAGGCTTCCCCCAGGTGTCAAGCCTACGGATGTTCAAGACGGTTTGGAGGTTACGTGGGAACGAGTTTCGGACGAGGAGATGGATCAAGATGATGATGAACCAGGGTGATGGCTATTCAGGGGGCGAAGTTCTCAGGCAGGCCCTGCTCTTTTTTTGGTTTTTCTGTTAGCTTTTTTTAAAAAATGCATATCAAAAGCCCTGCGTGGCATTATCTAATGATTAGCCTAGGCTAAAGATTTTGGACTGTCTGGTTAAATGTCTAGTTTTCAGTATGACATACCCATGTAATCTGGTCATAGTTTTTTGGGATTCCTGCTCCAGCTTCACAAGCTAGACTCATGGTTGTGAGAGCAGAAGATACTGTCAGTTTTGAAATGTTTTTTTTGACAGAGAGAGCTGCATTACTCTCTCAGAGGTATCCCCTCTCTGTAAATACTTTTTTCTTCTTAATTTAAATAGCATAGACATTACTCAGAAAAAAAAAAAAAAAATAAATAATAAATAAATAAAAATTACGTCCTAGATCCTCATGGATCACTCCATATGGATCAACTCCCATGAGGATCTAGGACGTAATTAATATAACCCCCAGAGCATAACCCTAGAGCACTTACAAGGTCCTTAAGGATGGAATCGAAGATGAGGACCAAATTGGGTGAAATATGGTGTATTTCCAAAGAAAGGTGTATGTCTACACATTGGATCCAGAAGAGCCTAAATATGGCACTGAAGTCACCTTAAGCAAGAGCACACTAGGGAAATTACTAACCCTCGAGCATTCATTCAACGATAATGGAAATGGAGGCTATCAATCAATTAGGTAATGTTTCTGAAATGATTAAAGGAATGTACAGGGTATAGTTGGGTTAGTTTCATACTTTAGCTAGCATATATGCCACTCATTATGCTAGTCTTGGTGAGTGAGAGGGAAAAATATTTTCCTATATTGTAATCACCGCTCTACAAGTTGAAGGACCAAGCCCTCCTAGCCCAATCCCTTTGCATTCGAAAACTCCATGCTCTCTTTAGCAATTATCATCATACTCTTCTTTATGTTGCAAATGAAGTGATTATCTCTATTTAGACTACAAGCAACACGGGTCCTTAGAGTCTCACACCACTTAAATATATCATCTCACTGAAAAATTTTCACTATATCCAATTTTTGTTTTGGTTTCTATTACATTAGGCTATTTATTTGTGTTACCCTCCCTTTTGGTCCCCCTCCCTCTCGCTCAAGCTCCTTCTTGCAGTATCCCCACTCATTCTCTCGACCTCCCTCACTCTCCCCTAATGGTTTCCCCATCCCTTGTTCCTTTGTATTATTTTGTGTTCTCTTTGAAGTGGCCCTGATGAGTAGGGAGAGATTTTGTTCAAGAAGAGGGGTTGGGGGCCATAATCCACCAAGAAATTCTCATGATTGAGCTTTAACATACTTCTCTCACAAGCACACCCCCTGTTGTTTCAACACAAAATATCAAATATCAAGCAAGAATTGGTTGATGAAAGAAATGAAATATCTCACCCCCATGTCTTGATGGAAGTGGATGATTGGGACCTGTATTTGTGTATGCCAAGGGCTCGTCACAATCAAGCTCCTCCTTCGCATGGAGGAGCTCCACCTACCCTATTATATTGTGGATGACAGAATTCATTGAATGGAGAGAACATTGTGACAGATATTTGCAACCTCTCAGTCACCCTTTTCATCCCACTCTAGCTATCTAATTGCATGGTCTCTCTATGGCATAAAGCCACCATCAGTACGCTCAACAATACCCATGGTTTATAGTTTTCATGTTTCGTCTATTTGCTTATTTGGTTCTTATGGATTTCATAATGAATATTCTTATATGTTGTAATGATGAGCCTAGCTACTACCAACTCCAAATGTGAATTTTAGAACACTCTAGTTTGAACCTTGGCTACTCTTCGCAATTTGGTTTCAACTCAGGCAGACTAGAGCTAGTCAAGGGTTCAACCTTTGGCATGGTTCGTATGTATATATTCACGTAATATAAATTTATGAATTTACAAAAAAAGAAACATTTAAAAGGAAAAGCTAGAAGTTAAAAAATGGATAAACTTAATTTCCCTTATGATTTTATTTTTTGAAAATAAGATAAAGTTATACTTTAATTTATATATAATATTTTTTTGTATTTAGATCATTAAAATTCTTTTTAATAAATTAAAAGCCCTATAATTTTTTTTAAATAAATTAAAACTTCTATAAGCAAATATTTATAATAAAAAAATTAACATTTAAGTGGAATTACAATGTTTAAAAAAAAAAAAATTTAAACAAGACTAATAGTTGTGATGCAGCATAGGCCTTGCCTCTATCACTATTTAATTGATTCTCTTTGCATGAAGCTTTCCATGCAATGAAAGTTCTAGCCACTTTTGCATATATCTACTTCCATACACAATAACACTTTTCAGTCAACCATTGACATTGAAAGCTTTTATTAATTGATAAATGTCTTTGCATCAAAGGATTTTATTGCTAATATTTTAGTAAGTGGTTGATGTATACAATATTATTGATAATATTTTAATTGTAGATAATTCTTATCTTCATATTTCCGGATATCTCTTTGTTTAAGCTCTTGTGCGAAAGTGCACAAGATGTCCATTTTGCAAACAAAACTTTCTTTGTACAAGTCTCTGCATTCACACTAAAGGATTGTATTTCTAATATTCTTGGTAGTATCTTAGTTATAAATAATGCATATCTTTGTATTCCCTTTTTCTCAAAGAGCCCTTTGGAGATCTCTATCTTTTATAGATATTAATAATCAATTGAGTAAAGGTTGTGTGGGGTGCACACAAAATTCTCGCATAGTAATGGTGCCTCTACTACTATTTAATTGATCTTCTTTGTATGAAGTTTTCCACACAGTGAAAACTTTGGCCACTTTCGCAAATAACTACTTCCGTACTCAATAACACCTTTCGGTCAGCCATTGACATTGGAAGGTATTATTAATTGATAATTATGTTCGCATTAAAGGATTTTATTGCTAATATTTTAGCAAGTAGTAGATGTATATGATATTATTGGTAATATTTTAATTGTAAATAATGCTTATCTTCATATTTCCAAATATCTCTTTGTTTAGGTTCTTGTGTGGAAGTGCACAGGAAATCCATTATGCAGAGAAAACTTTTTTTTTGTGGATCTCGTCAATTCACACTAAAGGTTTTTATTGGTAATATTATAGTTATAAATAATGCATATCTTTGTATTCCCTTTTGCTCAAAGAGGCATTCAGAGATCTCGATCTTTTATTGATATCAGTAGCCAATTGAGTAAAGGTTGTGTGGAGTGCATAGAATTTTTTGTACAAAACCACATTTCATTGAGTAGAAGCTTTGTTTATGGGATGTGTGGTGAGCACCAATATTGCAACAAGAATGCTACAACTCCTGGGCTGCCTATTTTACTCTTATCAACCCAGTAGTTTGTAACAAACTTGGAAGCGACAGTGCTGTATGAACAAGTACTAGTTCTTACTGCAGGCTGTCACTTGGTCAGCTGGCGCAAGACCACTAGGAGCTCAAGCCAACTTCTATGGATTCCAGAAGAAGCTCTATATGTGATGAAAGAAAGGAAATCTTACTCTACAAAGGCTACCCTAATAGTAGAAAGGAAAAAGACTGAAATGTAAAGTAAACCTAGCAAACCCTACTTAACCAACTAATCCTACTTTTGCAAAAAGCACTATGAAAACCATGAAATGAATGCCATTGCCTATTTAAGGAAGTAAATAACATCTACTCAAGCTATTTCTAGAAATGAATGAGCAAAAAAACATCTTTTTAGATTTTTATGTATTTTTATGTGAAATTAACATGCATGTATTTTATTGTGTGTGAAGGTAGAAGCAAATAGGTGGTGTTGAAGGGCGACTTTTGGATTTGAGGAGGTGTAGCATGGTGTAGATGGGTCCTAGGAGGTCTTGGGTGGTCTTCTAGAGGCTTTTCCCACACTCGGCCTTCAAAAGAAAGCCTACAGGAAAATCTATAGGAGGACACAGGGGATCTACAGGAGTAGATGCCCAGAGCAGTTTTGAAGGTTTTGAAGGTGTGAGAGTGGGTAGAAAAGGTAGATGAAGGTTGGGATGATGTGGTAGGGCACCTAGGGTCCACCAAGGGTCACTAGGAGAGGGAAAGATGATTGGAAGAGAGGAAGAAATCCTATGGAAAAATACATAAAACTAAGGCAGATTTGAGGTGAACTTTGGGCGACTTGTAGGGCATGGATTAGGGAGAGAATGTGATGGCTGATAGGTTGACCTGTTGTGAGAAGAGATCTGATACGAAAGAACTTACAGTCAACCAATGAGATCAAGAAATCAAGGAAATGAGTACATAAAAAAAAAACAGAATTTTGCATCAAGCTAGTCTAAATTATGAGCTATGGAAGTAAATGCTGAAAAATGCTACAAGGAGAGAAAGCATGGAAGAAGACTTATTGCAAAGACATAAATGACCATGGTGGAAGAGATCTAAAGCAAAGCATTAACCTTCTAACAAACTTGCAGATGCTAGAAATCCTATGGAGAAGGAAAATCTGTGTTTTGGGGGCAGCAAGAGGGTCTTTGCCTCGGTTCATGGTCCCAAAGGGAGGAAAAGAGGCCAAGGCACTGTTGCTAGCCTTTTGAATCTTCTTTCTATCACTCCTTAACCTGCTATAGAAAACACAAATGGAAACAACCTTCTAAATCACCAAAAGCAACCTATTCTTAACCAAGAAAGAAATTCATCTAACAACAACTAATCCATAAACTGAAAAAAAGCATATAAATACAAACAAAGAGGAGCTTGGTTGCTTGGACTGGGCCCTAACCCAAGAGCTTCAGCCATCTGAGGTAACTCAGTGCTAGCTCAAAAAGGATGTCATCTTTATTATCAAAACAGTAATAGGATTACATGAAATTGTCCACAAAAGTAAGCTCGAAGTTGAGCAGAGTGTTACAATAGCAAAAGTACAACAAAAATTTGACAAAAATTCGACCCTAGTGAGATAAACATAAGTTATCCTCCACTTGCTCGGCTACCTCCTAGTGCATTGATTTGGTTGTTTGTACTTTGAGCTGCATGAAGGGGAATTCGAAGTGGGGAGTAATAAATGAGGGGGATTCCCTCCTATAAATCCTCTCCTTTGTCCACTTCGAATTATTGCTGCCAATTGTCCATTGAATCTTTGACTTTGTCTTCAAAATTCAACAAAAATCTGCATTAAACTCATATTCGACCTCATGGCATCATAACTAACTCAACTCACTCCATAAGCATAAATATAATAAAAAAACATGCAATAAGCTAAGAGAATGGTTGATTTAACTATGTTAGGAGGAAAAATGAACCCATATAATTACCCATTTATGGGGCTCGTCATCACCCCCCTACTGAAGGTGTTGCTCATCCTCTGAGCAACTTAGTCCATCTCCTCATCTTTGATGGCCCTGGTGGCCTCTCTAGCATCCCAAGCTTCTGATGTTGTTTCCTCTTCCTTGTCATAGAAGCCTGCTTTTCTGTCTATCTCTTCCCATTGCCTCTGCTCTTATTCTTCGGTTCTTCCTTCTAGCATGCCTAATAGCAGTGTTGGACTCAGTTTGAGGCCAATCCAATTGACTTGTAGCCTCTGCATTGAGTGCTTGTACATTGGCATTCTCCTTAGTGCCTACTTCATCCTCATTGGGGAATGATATTTGCCGATCTTTAGACTATGTGGTAAGGTGTTCCATCTCCTCATACATGCATGCACACAGTCATCCCCAAGTAACCTTTCCATGTCCTCAAAATGTGCAATGGCTTGTGCTTGATCTCTTATATATCTAGGGCAATTTGAGGATTATTTGCAAGTAGCTGGTGTGTGCTGATGAGAGCCATGGGATCTGATGGCTCAACTCTGATCATCAGTGGCTCATTCTGCTCTTTGACCATCAACCTTTTTACTTCAGTTTCCCTTAACTCCTCGTGGTTCATCCATGAAGCCATGGCCATTAGTTGTAGGTCCCCTAACCTAGCATTGGGGTCCCACACAACCATGTCTGTGAGGGCCATATTATGCAGGTAAAATTCTGCCATTTTTGCCTTATCTTCTGATGTGCTTTGGTCACATAGGTCCATAAATTGTCTGTAATCTTGAAAAAGCATTGTGCCTCTTTGTGCCAAAGTCTTTATCTGAAACTGTAGCCATTGGTCCTTGAGGTATAATCCATAGGATTTTGCTAGTGTTCTACATTGCAGTGCCTCCATGCATAAGCCAGCCATACATGTCAGCTAGGTTTCTTTCTCTTTTAGTTGCCTTCTTAGCAATTCGTTTTCAGTTTGGAGTTGACTTCTTGTAATTGCCTCCCTATGTCTGACAGCACTTAACTCCCTGCCCATTTCTCTAAGCTTGTTCTCCATGTGGCCAACATCCTCAAATCCCTTGTATTTGGCTATTTGCATCCACCTATGTGTTCTTATTCTTTCCTTTTCTAATTCAAATAATAGTGGAATTGCAAATGTTTGTGGAATTATCCTTTCTCCTTTAAGAAGATGGTAATAGGAGGCAAGGTTGGGCTGGGGATCAGGTTCTTGTGGCTCTATAGCTTCCTCCTTCCCCTTTGGTTTCTCTTCCATTATTTTCTCAAGTTTTTGGGTCTCATGTAGCCTTGACAGTGTCTCCTGTAGAACTGTCTGTGCCTTCTGTAGGACTGTTTTTGGGTCCCATAGTTGCACTTTTTCCTTCCAGGTGGAAGATCTAGGAGTCCCTCTTTAATATGTGATAGGGGTTTTAGAGGGAGATTATTCCCCTTTAACAATGGGTGAATCTTCAATTGTAATGGGTATTGTTGAAGATGGCTGGTGTTTTCCTGTTTTTATCCTTGTGCTTTTCCTAGCTTTGAAATACATGGAGGCCTGCCTTTTTCTCTTTTCTTTTGGTTTAATTGGTGTGCTCAGAGCAGTGAGGGTAGTTGCTGCCTCTCTTTCCAGACTCTCAGGGGACCCTTCTCTTTGTTTTGCCTCTGCTACTTCTTTTTCTTCCCCTTCTATCTCTTTTTTTATCTTTGTTTGCTATGTTTCTTCATTTTCTGTCTCTTCATCCTTCTCCTCTTCTATATTAGTTTCTTCCTCCTCCTTTTCTTGTCTTGCCGATTCATCAGTTGCTTCACCTTCTCCCTCTTTTTGCACTTCTTCCTCACTGTCAGAAGGACTGATATCATAGGTGAGGGCCTTTATGTCATATTCTGTTGTCATGTTTCTGAAGACTTCCCATGCTATAGGGAGTGTGAATGTATAGAGGGCTTCTTCCACTAAAATTTTGATTAACCCATGGTGAGCCAGTTGATCTGGACTCCCTGCCTTAAACTTAATGCTAGAGTCTATGAGGGACTATAAGAGGAAATAGGGGATGCTGAGTTTCTGGGGTGTTGGAGTGTCCATGCCATATCTCAGCTCATGAAGGATTCTAAAATGGTAGCCATAGACTATGCTATAACTCCCCTCACAGGAAATATATTTGATGATTTGGTAACTAACCTCATCCCAAGGGTAGGGTATGCTTGTCCTTCTAATGCCATTTTTATCTTCTACAGGATGTTCATTGTTTTGGAAGAAGTTTTTCTTGGCAGCCTGTCTAATTGGTTTTTCATATTTGCTCCAAGGTAATACAAGAGGAAGGGTAGTAACCCTACTGATGAATTCTTGGGTTATTTCCATGGAAAGACCTCTAAAAGTGACAGTGGCATGGGTTCTTGAGTGAGGGACTAAAGAAAGGGAAAATTCCTGAGCAATTTCCTCATCAAACCCTCAAAATTTCTCAAAAAAGATCATCCAATCTACCCTTGTGAATATGGCTACTACTTGAGGATGTTCATGGAGCCTAGTTGAATTAGTGGACTCCTTCCTCATGAATCCTCCTGTCATTGTGCTTATACCCCTTTTGAACACCAAATGTAGAGATGGAGACAAGAATTTTGAAGAAAACAGGAAAACATAGGAAAACTGTGTTTTTAAAAAAACAGGCAGAATTTTTTTATGCAATTCCTCTGCTTCTATGGACTCAATTCCTCCTTAAAATGATATCATTCCTTGCACATATTTATAATCGAGGTGGGTATGCATGGAACCTACCTCCTCAAGCCAAAAATCGGGAAAAAAAACCCATGTTTTCTTCTTAAAAACAACTCACTGCCCCTCTTGTACAACTGCCTATAGGTGCTCCTGTAGAACCTATAAGTGCTCCTGTAGACAATGCCGAGAGCAGGAGGATAGGTGAGATCGATGGAAAATAATGGTTTTGAGGCTATGGGGTGACAAGGAGTTTGTTGCAGCTAAGTCTATGAGAAGAGAATGAGGGAAGAGGTGGTGAGAGTTCTCAAGGGGGAGTACTTATTACTTCTTTTAGATATTTCTGGTAATGGGGGTGAGCTGGCAAAAATGTACGTTGGCCATATTTGGACTATTGGTCCCCACCTGCCTTATCAACATGGTTCCTTCCCACAATCACCTCTCATTATTTCATCGAAGTTTACATACCCTCCACTACCTGTCCTTGGTATATTTCTCTGAGTTGACTATGCGCACGTGTGGGTGACATCTTTGGATGAGTGCAGTCAAGTAGATGAAGGTGGCCAAGTTAACTAGCCACCTTTTTCTCGTTAAACCTCAACCATCTCATTTTCTCATGCATATCTTTCAATTACACAAATGCAAACAAAGGAGCGGGTTAGTCACTTACCTGTGAGTTGAATGTATGTATGGTGAGGTATTTTGTCTCCTTCTACTGTTGCATGCTTGTGTTCCCCTTGCCGCATGCTCTCTGATTTCTAATGTGTGGTTGTTTCTTTTGTGCAGGTATCCTCTGGCTAGATCTAAGCTTCAAATGTCTCCTTCAATCCTCGTGGATGTACTTCTTTTACTGCTCTAGCTTGATTTTAATGGGATCGGCTACTACAGGAATTCCTACAGGAGCTCCTATAGTTGCTTCTCCCTTTGAAATTTCAACTTATTTCTATGCTGGGAGCTGTGAGGATGATGCCAGAGATGTAGATGGAGATGGAGAGGTACTAGGTAAGCTATAGGTGAGATTTGAGGTGCTTCTTCCTCTCTTATTTTTGTTTTTTTTCTTTTTACTAAAAACTGGTTTTCTGTGTTTTTCTGTGACAAGAAGGGAAAAAAATGATGATGATGATGTGATGTAGGTGTGGAATGGATGGAAAGGAGGGTTGATAGTTGTAGGAAGGTTTACATGTCCTTTATAAAGCTTCCCTTCCCCTCAAACTGCTTTTTGGGACCATTTTTAACTCTCTGTAATTCCTACAAGAGCCTCCTGTAGAAAACACAGGGCCTGAAAAAAGAGCACAGTGGGGTGGAAGAAAGGTTAGAAATGAGGGAGAAGAGTGTGGAGGAGATGAAATAGGTGTTGGTGAGAGTGTCAAGGCTCTGTGGCATCTTCTCTTGCTCCCTATGGTCCTCTTGCAAACCTGCAATGCACATTAAAGTTCAATTTTCTTTTTTCTTCTTTTCCTCTTTTTTTTGTTTTTTTTTTTAAACAATTAGGGCAACTCAAGGAGGTTTTCACCCTAATTGCCTACCCTGGGCACCTCTAAGGGAGGTTTTCACCCAGGGATCATATTCTCTTTTTCTTTTCTCTTTTTTTGTTTTGGCATCACTGGACCGCCTCATAAGAGGTTTTCAACCCAATGATGGGACTCAAGCACCTCATGGAGGTTTTCACTTGAGTCCTTATTTTTATTTTCCTCCAGTGAGTGGGTGGAGTGGAGGCTAAGACATGCTCCACTACCATCACTGTCTTATTCAAATCTTCAATGAACTCTCGCTTGGAGAGGGGCTTCTTGTAAATTTTCAACCTATGTCCATTGACAAGCATGGGGATGGCTTCCTCATCAATGGTTCTGATCAGAACTAAACCATTGTCATTGCATTTTTTCATAGTGTAGGGTCCCAGCCATCTTGTCCTCAGCTTGCCTTTGAAGTCTTTACACCTTGAATCATAGAGTAGTGGCCAATCTCCCTCTTGGAATTGCTTCTCCTTGATATTTTGTCATGCCATATCTTCCTCTGAAGTTGAACTACCTCTATGTGGAGAAGGGCCTGCAATATTTGTTCATCCAATCCATTGAGCTGGAGTAAGCTTTCCTTTTGTGCATGGCTGAGGTCTAGGTCCAGCTGAGCTGCCATCCTTAGTGTATTGAATTCAAATTCTATTGACAGCAAAGCCTTTTTCCCATAGACCAATTCATAGGGTGTGAACCCTGTAGTGGTCTTCCATGTTGTGTTGTAGGCCCAGGTGGCCTCAACTAATCTGTCTGCCTAGTCTTTTTTGCTGTTGCTCACTACCTTGGTCAGAATTCCTTCCAAAGCTCTGTTAGTGACTTCCACCTGCCCTTTGGCTTGTGAATGGTAAGGGGTGAAAGTCCTGTGCTTGATTTTATGATGTGTGAGTAGGTCTTCGATCAAATTGGAAGTGAACTGACTACCTTGATCTCTGACCAATTCTCTTGGATACCCGAACTTGTAGAATATGTTTTCTCTCAAAAACTCAGCTACTTTTTCCTCTGTTGCTGCTTTCATTGCTTTTGTTTCTACCCACTTTGTCAGGTAATCGGTGCACACAATGATGTATTGTTTTTGTCTTGAAGGAGGGCTGATAGGAGCCACAAAGTCCATGCCCCACTTTTCAAATGGCTCAAATGTCACTTGAGGTTGCATGGGCATCTCATCCTTTGGAGTAGGTTTCCCCATACTTTGACACCGATTACATTGGCTGGTGTATCTCCTCAAATCTTGATGAAGAGTGAGCCAATAGTAGCATGCTTGCAATATTTTGAAGGCAATTCTCTTTGCTGCAAAATGACCTCCACAAGGTCCGTCATGACAGGTTAGGAGAATGTCAAATACTTCCTCCTCCCTGACACATATTCTCAAGATCTGATCTAGGCCAAGTTTGAAGAGATTACCCCCAATCCAGGTGAAAATGGCACTTTTCCTTACTATCTTGCTCTTCTCTTTTGAGGACAGGTGTGGTGGAAACTGTGCTGAAACCAAGTAGTTTGCTATATCAGCAAACCATGGAGAGAGTAATGAAATAGCAAACAGATGCTCATCTGGAATTTGGTCATCCACCATTACTTCTTCACCTGCAGGCAAATTTACTCTAAACAAAAAGTCAGCAACAACATTTTCTTTACCAAGCTTATCAATAATGGTTAGATAAAATTGCTATAGTAAAAGCAACCATCTAATAATGTGAGCATTTACATCTCGTTTGTTCATCAAATATCTAATTGCAGCATGATCAGTGTGCATGAAGGTTTGATAGCCTGTGATATAATGTCTAAATTTGTTTAAAGAATGCACAACAACTAGGAGTTCCTTCTCGGTCACTATGTGATTTAACTTTGCCTTTGATAAATTTTTGCTTATAAAGTATATGGCATAAGGCAAATTTTCATCAATTTGTCCTAAGGCTGCTCCTATTGCTTTGTTCGAGGCATCTGTGTGAATGTAAAAGGATAGGGCCCAGTTTGGGCCTCTGAGAATTGAGGCAATTACTAATTTGCTCTTCAAGGTATCTAGGGCTTCTTAACAGTTCGCAGACCATATGAACTCAACATCTTTACGTAAAAGGCCAAACAAAGGAGAGGCTAGCTTGCTGAAATCTTTAATGAATCTTCGGTAATACCCAGCTAAGCCTAGGAAACTTCTGACATCTCTCACCTTTTGAGGAGGTGGGACCCTTTAGATGATGACAATTTTGTTAGGGTCCACTTGCAGTCCTTATTGAGATATTGCATGACCTAGCACAGTCCCTTCAGTCATAAAAAATTTACATTTTTCTGGATTGAGGGATAGGTTCATCTCAATGCACTTGTCTAGAACATTTCTTAGGTTAGATAAAGCTTCCTGAAATTCAAAACCATAAGGAGTAAAATCATCCATATATATTCCCTCTGCATCATGAACCAATTCATAAAATATACTCAATACCACTCTTTGGAAAGTGGCCGGAGCGTTGCACAAACCAAAAGGAAGGACCCGGTATGAAAAAGTACCCTAAGGACAAGTGAAAATGGTCTTATCTTGGTCTTCCGGGCTGATTTGAATCTGATTGTACTCGTTGAACCCATCTAGGAAGGAGAAAAACTTTTTCCCCGCCAGAACATCTAACACTTGATTTATGAAAGGGAAAGGAAAATGGTCCTTTTTAGTGGCTTTGTTCAATTCCCGATAGTCGACACAGATTCTCCACTTTCCATTTTTCTTTGGCACTAGCACCAAATTAGAGACCCATTCACTGTCAGAGATGGGGTAGATGAATCTTGCATCCAGTAATTTTTGCAATTCTTCCTTAACAATGTCTTTAAGTGTTGGATTCATCCTCCTTTGAGGCTGCCTGACTGGTTTACAATCTTCTTTAATGTATATATGATGAGTACATACTGAAGGGTGCACTCCCTTCATCTCCTTATAACTCCAGGCAAAGGCATCTAAATATTTTCTCAATAAGCTGCATAGCTCCTTCTCCTGAGACGTGGATAGGGATGGATTAATTTTCAAGGTTCTTTCTGGGCTGAACTCTATATTATTAACATGGAGAGAGGTCAGGTCGGCCACATGGAGATTAGTTAAGGGGTTGTTTTGGGTTTATCTCACTATGTCCTCTAATGGTAAGACATTGGGGGGTGGATTCTGAATCAAATTTTCAATCATATCATCCTCATCTTTCAGTTTTCCCCCCATGGCGGTTTCTAATGCACAAAGTGGTGCAGAATAGACCTCATTCTCATCCTCCTCATCCAAACAGAGAGATAGATCATGTTCTAGCAAGGGTTGGGCAAGAGGGTATAGGATTAACTACTTGGACATACACCCGTTATTTATGGTCATGTTCCAAGCTCGACAACTGATGTAGGCATCGGCAGTAGCCAACCAGGGTCTTCCCAAGATGAGAGGATACCCAGTGAGCTTTGCCTTCAGCTGGAGAACTAAGAAATTAGTAGGGTACTCCCAAGAATCAAGAATCAATGGAGACCATCACATCTTCCACAATCCCTTCAGGGGTAACGGTGGAGCGGTCTGCTAGCTGCAGTACTGTCATGGTCTTCCTCAAAAAGCCCTAGAGGTTAAGTTTGAGCATTGTGTCCTTTTTAATCACATTAATGGAAACTTCCAAATCAATCAAGGCATGTGGGATCATGGTTCCGTTGATGTGGACATCAACTACTGGGCTTCCAGGGTCCAGATATTTCAGATAGATTACCAGCCCCAACATCAAGTCAGACAGTTGTCCTATGACATTGATGGTTGGGGCATCTCTCTTTTGCTTTCCTGGATGCCTAAAGCACTTCTCTTTGATCAATATATTGTATATAGGCACATATTTTATGGCTTGGAGAAGTGGTATCTTCACACATAACTGTTTCAATTCTCCCAGAAGTTCAGTTTCTTTTGGGTTAGGTTGTGTTGTCCCGGATAGTCTCTCAAGAAAGGGTGGAATTGCTTTAGGTTCACTTTCCTCTTTATCCTCCTCAACCCCCCTAGGTGGAGGCTGGCTATTTGGGAGAACCTTTCCAAATCACAGGTTAATCTCCTGAATCTCCACAACATAAGTTGGGCATGATGGTTCCCCACTATATACTTGTTGAGCCTGTCTATTGTTCGGGTTCGAGTTCGGTTGGGCAGGCATTTGGGGTTGCCTTGGTGGAGCAGAAGGTAATGGTTGTGGTTGAGTAGGTGGTGGAGACAAAAGAGTGGGAGGAGAGTTGTATTGGGGCCTCCACCCCTGATGAGATGCATTCCACTAAGGTTGCGGTTGAACATAGGATAGAAATGAATGAGCAGCTGGTTGGGCATGATATTGAGATGGGAAGGACCAAGGAGGAGGCGTGGACTAGGAAGGATGAGCAGGAGGGCTCCAAGAAGGCATGGAAGTGACTTGGTTGGGGTTGTAGTATGCCTGAGATTTCCCTTGCATCCCTTGTTGGCATGGTCTAGGTCCATGCGGTCTCTTTTGGTTCATGAAATAGAGTGGTTCAGTGGCTCCTTCGGCCCCTTGGTATACAGCTTTAAGTTCGGGCAAGGAAGGGAACTTATCTGTAGAATGATCTTCTTCATAGACTGAACAAACCTCTATAGAGTTCAATGGACATTCGTTCCTAAGATGCCTCCTGGTGCATCTAGGACAAAATATGGCCAAAGCCCTCTTTGCTTCCTCTTGTTTCCTTTTGATAGGCAAGGTATCCATTTGCATGGCAAGAGTTTGTAGTATCTCACTTTTGAATTCTTCCAGCATGTTTCCAATTTCACCTTTAATGGATGAATTGGAAGAGGAAGTACTGGCTATGGGTTGACTCCCCCTACCTTGCTTTCTGACTACTCTAGAATGGTTTCTAAAAACAATCCTTATGTCCTCATAAGATAGTTGGTAGATGTCTCCCTCAACCGATAGATGGAGGGTGTATAGAAGGTCTTTCGGAATTCCCCTGAGCAGGACCAACTTCAGAGATTCAGGGTCAAGTGTGCACCTGGCCCTTTTGTAACTGAGCTGGAACCTCTCTTCATAATCTTCCAAGGATTCATCACTTCCCATGGCCATTTGGAAGATTTATTCTTTGGTATCTTTTGACCTACAGTAGTCTCGATATTTTTCATTAAAGGACTGTTGCATCTGAGCCCAAGTTGTGATGCTATTGCCAGGGAACCCCATGAACTAGCGCAATGCTGCATCCTTGAGAGTAGAAGGGAATAGCTTCAACTTTTTCTCATCTTCTGCATAGTCATAGGTTCGACAGATGACGACAAACTCAAACAAGAAGGTGTCAAGATCTTATGTAGTCAAACCATGGAAGTGAGGTAGGGCTAAAGGGCTTATATTCTTCATTTTGGTGTCCCCATTAGTCTCCCTAATGGGAAAGGTACCCTCTATTCTCTCTCCATTCCCTCTAGCATTTTTGTTTTCAGCCATTGGCTCAGGAGGGATGTTTTTTTCTTCTTCTTCCCCTATAGGTTCTTCAAATATCTCTGGTTGTTCACCTAAAGGTTCTTTTTTATCACTGCCACTGAATAAGAGAGAAGGTTGGCTATGTGAGTGTTAAGAAATTTACCCAAGAACATAAATTAATTACGCAGAATTATTGAGAGAAGCAAATATAAAAATAACCAGCAGCAACCATAAACACATAAATACACATGTTTATCCAGGAAAACCCCAAATCCAGGGAAAAACCCAATCATAATGAAATTTCATTATCCTTGGCCAAAACCCTGGCCAATCCGGCCAAGTGAGCCTTCACCACTCACCTCCAGGCCATGCATTACAATGAAGTCCTTCCATCCTTTTATAGGCTCCATTACATATAATACCACGGGCAGAATACCATGGGTGCACAATACCATGTGCCCCAAAACTATCACTATTTAACCTCGTAAACTTTTGACTCTATCCTGAGTCAAGTTTACCTAACAATTTCCCCCCTTAAACTTGACTTGGGGTTCCTTGACTAACTCCAGCCAAACCTGCTAAGTGAGACAATCCCGCTCACTCTAGCTATTACCCCCCTCAAAGTTTTTACTCGGGGTATTGTTACCCTGACATCCCCCCTATCACCTAGGTCTAACCCAGACTTTACCGGTGATCACCAAGGGGTACACATGCCTTACGAGGTCTTACAGTAGTATGCCCATTTACATGCAATAATTTTGACTTCATTAATTTTTTTTTTTTGTTTATTGCTGCTGTGATTCTGATCCATCATCTCTCAATTTGATTTGCTCAAAAAACTTCTATCAAACCTCTCAACTGCGAGCTTGACGAGAACCTCGTAGGTTCCAACACCGGTGGCCTCACGTAGCAGAAAACAAACAATTTTCGAAGCCACATGAACAATTTTCTTCTGCTGACCTTCTTTAAATAGCCCCAGGAATCCCGAACAATATATCGCAAATGCACTGATCTGTAAAAAAGGCTGCATTGATCTCATCAGGCACTATAAACCCTTGGCATCAAAGAAGCCCTTTGAAGCCAATATCTGGCTCTGATACCAATTGTTAAGAAATTTACTGCACAACATAAATAATTACTGAGAGGAATAAATATAAAATTAACCAGCAACCATAAACACATAAATACACATGTTTATCTGTGAAAACCCCAAATCCGGGGAAAAACCCAATCATAATGAAATTTCATTATCCTTGGCCAAAACCCTGGCCAATCCGGCCAAGTGAGCCTTCACCGCTCAACTCCAGGCCATGCATTACAATGAAGTCCTTCCAGCCTTTTATAGGCTCCATTACATATAATACCACGGGCAGAATACCATGGGTGCACAATACCATGTGCCCCAAAACCATCACTATTTAACCTCGTCAACTTTTGACTCTATCCTGAGTCAAGTTTACCTAACAGTGAGGTAGTGGGGGTGTTGGGTAAGAATTTTCCTAGATTATCTCTATTCCTATGAGGCATGAAAAGAAATCTTTTTGGTTGGTTTTTTTGTTTTTTTTTTTTTCACACTGACTGTACTTGCAAAACTGAAATGGATTGAACAAAACAAATTGCAACTAATTGAAATGAACTTGCTGAAATGAAATTTGCAGAATTGAAAAGGAAAGCAAGGAAATGTAGAACTTGAAATAAATGACTAGCCTACTCTTGCTGAAATGAAATTTGCAGAATTGAAAATGAAAGCAAGGAAATGTAGAAGCTGAAAGAAATGACTATTCTACTTTCGCTGAAATAAACTATTTAGCATAATGTTGCAATAGAAAATAGAAGAAAGCAGTAATCACAAAATACTCTAATGCTTCCTCGACAACGGTGCCAAAAATTGGTGAGCACCAGTGTTGCAGCAAGAATGTTGTAACTCCTGGGCTGCCTACTTTACTCTTATCAACCTGGTAGTTCGTAACAAACTTGGAAGCGACGACGTTGTATTCACAAGTACTAGTTCTTACTGTAGGCTGTCACTTGGTCAGCTGGCACAAGATCACTAGGAGCTCAAGCCAACTTCTATGGATTCCATAAGAAGCTCTATATGTGATGAAAGAAAAGAAAGCTTACTCTACAGAGGCTACTCTAATTGTAGAAAGGAAAAAGACTGAAATGTAAAGTAAACATAGTAAACCCTACTTAACCAACTAATCCTACTTTTGCAGAAAGCACTATGAAAACCATGAAATGAATGCCATTACCTATTCAAGGAAGTAAACAACATCTACTCAAGCTATTTCTAGAAGTAAATGAGCAAAAAAACATCTTTTTGCATTTTTATGTATTTTTATGTGAGATTGACATGCATGTATTTTATTGTGTGTGAAGCTGGAAGTGAATAGGTGGTGTTGAAGGGAAACTTTGGGATTTGAGGAGGTGTAGGATGGTGTAGATGGGTCCTAGGAGGTCTTGGGTGGCCTTCTGGAGGCTTTTCCCACACTCAGCCTTCAAAATAAAGCCTACAAGAAAATCTACATGAGAACACAAGGGATCTACAGGAGGTCTACAAGAGGATGCCGAGAACATTTTTGAAGGTTTTGAAGGTGTGAGAGTGAGTGGAAAAGGTATATGAAGGTTGGGATGATGTGGTATGGCACCTAGGGTCCACCAAGGGTCACTAGGAGAGGGAAAGATAATTGGGAGAGAGGAAGAAATCCTATGGAAAAATGCAGAAAACTAAGGCAAATTTGAAGTGAACTTTGGGTGACTTGTAGGGCATGGATCAGGGAGAGAATGTGATGGCTGATAGGCTGACCTGCTATGAGAAGATATCTACTATGAAAGAACTGATAATCAACCAATGAGATTAAGCAAGCAAGGAAATGAGTACATAAAAAATAAATAAATAAATAAATAAATAAATAAATAAATATAAAAATAAAATAAAATTTGCATCAAGCTAGTCTAAATTATGAGCTATGGAAGTAAATGCTAAAAAATGCTACAAGGAGAGAAAGCATGGAAGAAGAATTATTGCAAATACATAAATGAGCATGGTGGAAGATATCTAAAGCAAAGCATTAACCTTCTAACAAACTTGCAGACACTAGAAATCCTATGGAGAAGGAAAATCTGTTTTTTTTGGAGCAACAAGAGGGTCTTTGCCTCAATTCATGGTCCCAAAGGGAGGAAAAGAGCCCAAGGCATTGTTGCTAGCCTTTTGAATCTTCTTTCTATCACTGCTTAACCTACTATAGAAAACACAAATGGAAACAACCTTCTAAATCACCAAAAGCAACCTATTCTTAACCAAGAAAGAAATTCATCTAACAACAACTAATCCATAAACTGAAACAAAGCATGTAAATACAAACAAAGAGGAGCTTGGCTGCTTGGATTGGGCCCCAACTCAAGAGCTTCAGCCCTCCATGGTAACTCAGTGCTAGCTCAAAAAGGATCTCATCTTTATTATCAAAACATTAATAGGATTACATGAAATTATCCACAAAAGTAAGCTCGAAGTTGAGCAGAGCGTTACAATAGCAAAAGTACAAAAAAAAATCGACAAAAATTTGACCCTAGTGAGGCCCTAGACCTCTCTACTTATACAACTGAAGCTCCCAACAGCTTCCTTAAAATTAGGGAGTCTTGGCTCCCAAAACTCAAGATAAACATAAGTTATCCTCCACTTGCTCGGCTGCCTCTTAGTGCATTGATTTGGTTATTTGTACTCCGAGCTACATGAAGGGGAATTCGAAGTGGGGAGTAATAAATGAGGGGGATTCCCTCCTATAAATCCTCTCCTTTGTCCACTTCGAATTATTGTTGCCAATTGTACATTGAATCTTTGACTTTGTCTTCAAAATTCAACAAAAATCTACATTAAACACATATTAGACCTCATGGCATCATAACTAACTCAACTCACTCCATAAGCATAAATATAATAAAAAAACCTGAAATAAGCTAAGAGAATGGTTGATTTAACTATGTTAGGAGGCAAAATGAGCCCATATAATTACCCATTTATGGGGCTCATCAATGTGTGGAAGAGAAGATAAAGTTCATTGTATGATGGAAGCTTTCAAGCTTTTATTGTGTGAATCTTCGTACTCCACACCAAAGGATTTCATTGATAAAAGTTTAGTATTATAACATAATTCATATTTATTGTTCACAATAACATTGTTTATGCTTATATTATTTATAATATTTTAATTGTAAATAATGCATATTACTGTTATTTAATTGATTTTCTTTGCATTAAGCTTCTTGCACTTTCGTACTTAATAATGCTTTTTAGTCAGCCATTGACATTGGATGTTGTTATTAATTGATAACTACGCTTGCATTAAAGGTTTTTATTGCTAATATTTTAGTAAGTGATTGACATATATGATATTACTCGTAATATTTTAATGGTAAATAATGCTTATGTTTGTATTTCTAAATATCGCTTTGTTTAGGCTATTGTGCGGAAGTGTATAGGAAGTCCATTGTGCAGACAAAGCTTCCTTTGTGCAGATCTATAGACTTCTGCATTTCATTGAGTAGAAGCTTTGTTTATGGTTATGTTTCTGAAACTAGGCAGATGTGTAGAAGTGCGGATAAAGTTCATTGTCTAAAGGAATATTTCAAGCCTTCATTGTGTTCGCACTCCGCATTGATTGCTTTCATTGCTAATATTTTAACTTATTCAAAACATAATCCATATTTATTGTTCGCAATAACATTGTTTATGCTTAAGAAATTTGTAGATGATACCCTGTTAATGGGCATCCCCACAATCAAGGAAGCTCTTACTTTCATAAAAATTCTTAAATGTTTTTCAGATACCTCGAGAACATCTATCAATCTCGAAAAATCTAAATTATTCTCCTTCAACACTTTCATTTCCATTCAAAGAAACATCAGTAGCACTATCAACTTTCAAAAATGTTTTCTCCCCTCAAGATATCTGGGTGTCCCTCTAATTGACAAATGCTTAAAAAAATCCAATTGGGAGGACCTTCTCAATAGACTTCACAAAATACTTCCAATTGGACCTTTCACTCCCTTAATATGGCAGGTAGACTGATCCTGGTTAAATCAATGCTACAGGCCATGCCTCTATATCTATTTTTTGCTCTAGTTGTCCCCAAGTCAATCATCAATGCCATCAGATGCATTCAAAGGAAATTTCTATGGAGGGGCTTAGGCACTAAGAAAAAATGGGCTCTTTTAGTCTGGGATAATGTCTGCAAACCAAAATATGCAAAATGGTTAGGTTTGAGGGATCTAGATATTCTTGGGAAAGCCCTAAGGGCCAAGACATGGTAGCATTGGCTAGACAACTCGCAAACACCTTGGGGTCTCATCTAGAGGTCAAAATATATGCCTACTCACTCAAATGACGATCTCATCAGGCTTACAAGCAACATCAAAGGTTCTACAATATGGAATCAAGCTTAGGAGAATAAAGATATCATTCAAAATAATAACTTTTGGGAGATTGGTAATGGAGAAAAAGCCCTCTTCTGGGAGGATGCATGGCAACAACTAGTAGACTTAAACAAAGAATTTTTCCTCACTTCACATAGTTATGAAAGATAAACCAAAGCACAAGGTTTCTCATGACTGGAATCCCAACACTAGAATGGACAGATGGCGGGAATGGATGGAAGCCAAAGACTAGGAACCTCTTCCCATCGGTTTCGATTGGAACACCTTTTCCAACACATTCAATAAAGACAAAACCAATTCGATAGAGGAAAAGATAAGATTAGATGGGGTAAAAATTCAACAGTGCATTTCAATCTCAAAGAAGCATATGGCTATATGGAAACCCATGACCAACTTTAGCCTAAAAAAAAATGGAAAACTCTATGGAGCAGACAATTATGGCCCAAAATTACTCTTTTCCTATGGCTAACCATGCATAGGAATATTCTAACATGGGACAATTTATGGAGAAGAGGATTCAAGGGTCCTTCAAGATTCCCTCTCTGTGAAGCGAATGAGGAAACAATTAACCATATTTTGAACATTTGTGATTACACCAACAGACTTTGGTAGTGGGTAGAGATTGTATTTAGAACTTCTGATAGGGACAAATCTTCCATCCTCAACACTCTGGATAATTGGAGACCATCAATTTCCCCACACCCAATGGCTGACAGGGCCTAGAACATTATCCCAAGTACTATATGATGGGTAGTTTGGAAAGAGAGAAATGCTATAATATTCAAAGATGAAAAAAAATTCGGAATAGGGCCTCCTTACCTCAATTAAAGAGGTAATCTGTGAATCTGTCGTCATCTCCAAGTTGCCAAACTTCAGTGACCCCCCTCATCCTTTTGATTAGAGAACCTTACAACTCCTCGTGTTTGCACCCTCCCCCTCAGAACAATAAAACTTCGACGATGGAAAACATGGATGCTCCCTGTCACTGGCGTCCTCCCGAAAAAGACATCCTCAAACTGAATTATGATGGCACTGCTAAAGGTAATCCTAGAGTTTTTGGTTTTGGGGGAGTTTTCAAAAACTCAAAAGGAGAGATAATTTGGATATACGCGAGCAACTTGGGTATCACTACCAAAAATGCCGCTAAAATCCAAGCTCTGGAACACAGTCTTGACATTGCCAAATTCCATGGATTTTGGCCTCTCATTGTGGAAGGAGATTCGACTCTAGCTACCTAGGTTTGTTGGAAGCCTCAACAATCCACGACAATCACCAAAGTCATGGACAAATGGAGGCTTAGCAACACCCTTCATCACATCAATAGGTACATTAGAGAGGTGAGTGGGCTCCACTTCTAGGTCATCAAACGGAAGGTTAACAACCTAGATGATAGGTTAGCTAATGAAGGTACAGCTGGCAACACAAGAATTTTCTCCCTTGCATGGAGGGACCTAGAGGAAGGACCTCTCCACAAGGATTGTGAAGCTTTAAATAATACAGACAAAGGAGTATGGGAAAATATCAATACTGAGATCACCTGTGAATCTCTAGGACAGGATCGGTACAATATCAACATACCCTCGTGATGAATCCTCAGAGAGCAGCGTTCCAAATTCTCTACATGAGGTAAGAAAATCCCAGATCGCAACGATCTTTTAGAACCACTGCCTACCTGATCCCTCGATCGGTACCATTTATCGCTCTCTCAAGATTTCTTTGTACCTCACTCTGGCCATAATTAATGGTTCATTCATGGCTACCTATTTCCCTCCTACCTCGGTCACCTGCTACTCCTATGAATACCTCGACCCACTCGCTTCTCCCCACTACTATTTTCTCCCTCGAGCCTTTATGTTCATAACCTCTGTTCTAGTTCTTCCTCCTGATTCCCCTCCCATCCTTATCATGGCTTCTCATCATGGGTCAGCCCCTACCCCCCACTACGGTCGTGGATGCAGAAATGAAATGTGGTGCAATCCTAACATGCAGCCCCGCACAAGATCTGAGACTTTGGCAAGGATAGTCGTATTGAGAAATGGAAACAAGAAATTCTTGTTCAATTTGTCATTGAATTAAAATGAGAATTAAAATTGAATTATGTTGTCATAGAAACTTGTAAATAGTTAATTAAGTTTAATTAACTTAATTAGCTTAGGAATTTCGAGTTGGAATTCTTTCTGTAGTCATGTATATGTTCTCCCTAAGTTTTAGGGGTCTAGTATGAGTTTAAATTGAGTTGGAAATTAGATCACTCAGTTTACTGAGTTAAGTTCAGTTAAATTAGTTCTAAATTGTGTTTGGAACTAATAGAGGACTAACAGCCAGTTGGTGCACTAATGCATCCACTATTGCTACTCGATTTAACTGAATATTTCCTCATGAGAAACTCATGCATGTCAGTTCATAGAAATACCCAGTTGAGACTAGAGTGTAGGTACAATGTACTATTAGTAATGTGAGTTACTGAGTTGTATAGATCATGCATGCAATCAAGAACTAGACCTAGTTTGGATTGTGCAATTTTGGAAGCAATGGATTCCTATTAATATGGGTTATTCAGCCATAGGAATTGCGCAAGGAAATACGGGCTTGGAGAGCTACAGCATAGGCTAAGGAATTAGCTTGAGCTAGCTTGTGATCTGGGAGATTGATTATAATTATGTAGGGATTGTTCTTGTGAGAACAAGCATTATATTCTCATTTTGGATTTCTGATTTAATGCAATAAATATAGTAGGGGTTTTGAGCATTGTCTTTCCCTAGATACATCTTGTGTTATATGTCATTGATTTATCTTCTTCTTGATCTTATTGTTTTCATCGATCTATTGGCTTCCATTGGTTGAAAGTAGAAGTAAATTCTTGTCCTGTGATTTAGTAAATTGCATGAGCTTGTGAATCTACAGGACTTTTCTACATGATATCGGAGCTAAGAAAAATATACTAGAGGATATTTTGAAGTTTTGAGTTTTGGGTTACAGGTGAAATTCGAATTTGTAATACATACTTCAAGATTGACAGATGGCGTTCTACGGTTTGCGTCTCGAGTATGCCTTGGAAGGCAACTCAAATTTATAGCCTGGAGGGATAGAATGGAGGCTATGCTAGAGGATAATGGCTTGAAGGAATTTGTTGATGAAGAAATTCCTAAGCCAACAACTTCTGATGCACAAAATTTGTCTGAATGGAAGAAGTGTGTGGAGAAGGCAAGGCGAATAATCCTTGAGGGAGTTCGATACCACACTTTCTTGGGTATCCATGGCAAGGAAACTCTGTATGCTTTGTGGAAAGCATTGACAGACTTGTATCAAAACAAAAGTGACCAAAGGAAATTGTCATTAAAGGACAAACTTATAAAAATCAAAATGGAGAAAGGCGAGACTATTCCAAAATACTCGACTATGTTCACTCAATGTCGAGATGAACTTGGAAGTGTTCGAATCATGATTGCTGAGGATGATATGGTGATTATTTCTCTTCTAGGACTCCAAAAGAGATGGCATAGTTATCACGACTTTTTCAATGATGGGGAGAAGCTGCCAAATTGGGAACGACTGTGGTCGGATTTGATGCGGGAGGAGATCAGGAGGAACACCAAGGATGGCTCTTCATCAAAGAATGATGATCAAGAGAAATGTCTCTTAGCAATTAAGGCGTAGAAGGGGAAAGGGAAAGGTTCCCATTCCAAATCAGATTCTAATCATGGAGGTAAGAAGAAATACATGATGAAAGTTAAGTGCTTTCATTGTCATGAGCTGGCCCATTTTGCTACAAATTATCCACTCAAGAAGTCCAAGAAGAGGTCCTCAGGAGGAGCTGTAGGTGAGGCTTTGGCCTCTCAATTCAAATTGGACTTTTCCCTCATTGCATGCATGGTGTCATCAACAATGGGAAGTGTATGCTACTTAGATAGTGGAGCTTCATTCCACATGACTAGCTATAAAGAGTTATTCAGTGACCTGGAGGAGAAAGATCTCCATATGCATAACGATATGGGTGACAACAGGAAGTATAGTGTTATTGGATTGGACACGATTACTTTTCAGAGGGAGCATGGGGCTCCACTCACCTTAAATAATATTATGTATGTTGCCAGCCTGAAGAAGAACTTGGTATTTGTTGTCATGCTTGAGGATAGAGGTTGTGATGTGATCTTCTTGAAAGGAAAGGTGTTCCTTTGACACATAACCACGGGTTAGGTAAAGAAGATAAGGATTCAGGTGAAGAATATCTATAAGTTGGAGGTAGAGGAGCGTGTTGCTTTGAGCACAAAAGTAGGAAGGGTGCAGAGTCGAGACATTGGTGAGTTGTGGCACAGGTGATTGAGCCACTTGCATCATGGAGATTTGAAGATTCTATGGTAGATCTCTATCGGTCTTCCCTAAGGTACGCTTGAGCAAATTGATACATGAAAGGGGTGTACTTTGGGAAAATACACCAAGTCTTCCTTTCACGACAAAGATAGTCGAGTAGAGGTTGTTCTAGAGAGAGTCTATTCAGATGTGTGTGGACCATTCTCGATAGCATCCATGGCCAAAACACAAGTATTATGTTATATTTGTTGATGATCGTAAATGTTGGATATTTTTCATGCAGAAAAAGGATCAAGCATTCACAAAGTTTTGTGAGTTTAAATCATTGGTGGAGAAAGAGTCGGGAAAGAAGGTTAAAGCTCTACGGAGTGATAACAGTGGTGAGTATATATCAAATGAGTTTAAGAACTTTTGTGCGGTGGAAGGGATTAAACGGGAGTTGACAACACCCCATAACCCTCAGCAAAATGGGGTGGTTGAGAGGAAGAAAATAATCATAGTAGGGGCAGAGAAGGAAATGTTGCATGGTCAGGGCCTACCATTACACTTATGGGCTGAGGCATGCAACACAATGGTTTATGTTCAGAACTGTAGCCCACATCAGATACTTGAGATGAAGACACCGGAGGAGGATTATTCCAATAAGAGGCCAGATGTTGGTCGCTTTAGGATTTTTGGGTCATCGGTATATTGCCATGTAACCAAAGATGCACGGAAGAAGCTTGAGATGATAGCAGAGTTGGGGATATTTGTTGGGTACACTGATACTCCTCACAACTATCGAGTGTACTTGCCAACCAACTTGATGACAGTGGTTCATAGGGATGTCATATTCGATGAGGAGAAGGCCATGCGAGTTTCCCTTGAGAGGGAGCTTGAGATACATGTGGATGAGGAGATTTTAGCTCCTAAGGTTGAGGAGCCTCAGATTGATGTGGAGAAACCACATGTAGAGGATCTGGGAATGGATACATCCACTCAGGCAGAGTCTTCTAGAGAGGGAAGAAAGTGCACCAGAGAGGCTGACAGATTGTTGGATGATGCATGGGAGAATGTGGGCGAACCCACTTGTCAACGTAGGTAGAGGAGGTCACCTGAGAGGTACACTTCATACATGGCTCTTATGGGCGAATGTGTTGTGATAGAGCCATCTTCCTTTAAGGAAGTAGTGTAGCAGCCGGTTTGGGTTGATGCCATGGTGGAGGAGTATGACTCCATAATTTGTAACAGTGTTTTGGATGTGGTCCTGAGACCAGAGGACAAGTCAGTGGTGAGATCTTGTTGGCTTTACAAGGTAAAGAAAGCTACAAATGGTAGTGTGGAGAAGAATAAGGCTAAATTTATGGCCCATGTCTTTTCACATGTGAAGGGGATTGACTATGATGAGACCTTTGCTCCTGTTGCAAGGCACTCGTTAATGATATCTATATTGGCAATATCAACATAGATGGGTTGGAATATACATCAGATGGATGTGAAGACAACCTTCCTTAATGGCATGATTGAGGAAGAGGTGTACATACAGTAGCCTAAAGGTTTTGAAACCTTTGACCATGATTCGCATGTGTGCAAGCTCTTCAGATCGTTGTATGGGCTGAAGCAAGCACCCCGTACTTGGTACACTAGGATAGATAGCTACTTCACTAGGTTGGGCTTCACGAAGACTAAAATGGATGCAAACCTGTACCAGATAGTGGTGGAAGGTAAGTTTTTAATCGTTGTAATTTATGTTGATGATCTCATACGAATAGGCGATGATCATCTGATCAAATATTGCAAGGAGGGCCTTGCAAGAGAGTTTGATATGAAGGACATGAGGCTCATGCAATACTTTCTTGGCATGGAGGTATGGAAAGGAGATGGGGTGTTTTTTGTGTCTCAGGGAAGGTATGCCAATGAGATACTCAGGAGATTCAACATGGAGAGTAGCAAACCCATGGAGACTCCTCTAGCAGGTAACTAGAGGAAGGAGGATGCTGCTTCAGGGGAATTAGTGGAAGCTACTATTTACAGGCAACTTGTGGGTTCACTCATGTACTTGGTGAACACATGACCGTATATGTGCTATGCAGATAACCAACTTAGTCAAGCGATGGTTAGGCCTACCAAGTTATATTGGAAGGCAGAAAAGCATGTGTTGAGATACCTTAGGGGAACTTCTTAGTATGGATTATGGTAAAGGTGTACAAAGGGAGTGAAGCTTCAAGGCTTCAACGATGTAGATTGGGCAGGGAGTCCATCAGACAGGAAGAGCACATCAGGAGGGATATTCAGTATTGGGTCAGAGATTATTACACGGTATTTTGTCATACCTCCTGCACTTCCCTATGACATACCCTGAAGTGCCCAAAACATGACCATTATATATTATAATCATCCATGTATACAACTCAAATCCCTCCTAAAACTTCATTTGGAAAATGTCTTGAGCTTTCCCTGAAGAAATATCTCTTAAAACCCTTAAATGAGAGCCATCGCTCTTATGAGGCTTAAAACTGCGATGGTCGCATGTTGCACCATGTTTGACCCGTGATGGCATCACTCTATTCTCTTCCATACTCACGATGATCCCAAAAATGTAATTTTCCCAAAGAGGATGAGAAGCTTCGTGATCTAGAAGCTTCCAGAGCAGCGAGCTAGAGGTGGTTTCCAATAGATGAGGTTGAATCCTCCTAACTTTACCTCTTTGTCTTATCCCTATGAGCTACCTCCTTGAGAAGTGGGCCTAATCCTATCTTTGGAGGAGTCCTAAATCCCTCTCCCAGCCTATAAATTCCTCCTCTCCTATTCCCAAATGGTTGGTCTATGTCCATTTGCACCCCTATGTTGAGCTTGTGCTAAGAGACTATTCATTAGACTTGGAGAAGGAGTATTTGGAGATTTTCTTGGCTTGGACTTGGATTACCACTCAAGGAGAACCTTTCATCATCAAGTCTATGGTTGTAAGCTTCCTTTTATTCTTTATATAATATACAACTACTGGTTCATCTTCCCGAAATATATATGTTCATGTATGTATTAACTTGGCATTCCTTGATCAACTAAGTAGGTTATTGTTGGATTTGCTATTGGTTTTGGCATGATTTTTTGTATCTTGATCACTTGTGCAGGTACATAAGCACTGAAAGAAGTAGGAACAAGTCTTTGACACAAGAAGTTCGAGGCCTTCAACAAAGGAAATCGGATTAGCATCAAAACAAGGTAAGCCATCTCTTTCATCCTACTTTTCAATCATAACCTAGGAACATGTCTAGTTGATTGTCACTTCAGTTGCTATACCCACTCATTTGGATAGAGGGATTGCCTATGTCCGTAAAGAGGATTAACCTTGTCAACAACGAAAATTTCTTGGTACAATGAGAAACAAAGATCGGTTGCACTCAATTCAGTAGAGGCAGAGTACATGGTTGGGAGTCAGGCAACATGTGAGGCCATTTGGATGAGGAAGGTCCTAGTTGGTTTGTTTTGTTAGCAAATGGATCCAACTATTATTTACTACAATAATAAAATGTTTATCAAACTCTCTGAAAATCTAGTTTTTCATGATCATTCCAAGCATATTGATATCAGATATCATCATCTTAGAGATTGTGTATTGAGGCAAATTATGTTGTTAGAGTACATTCCCACGGAGGAGAAATATGATGACATTTTGACAAAGGCATTTTCAAGATGTAAATTTGAGTTTCATAGAGACAGGATCAGGGTAGATGATAATCCATTTCTGTTTGAGAGGAAGTGTTGAGAAATGGCAACAAGAAATTATAGTTTAATTTTTCCTTGAATTAAATTTAGAATTAAAATTGAATTCTATTCTCATAGCAACTTGTAAATAGTTAATTAAGTTTAATTAACTTAATTAGATTAGTAATTTCGAGTTGGAAGTCTTTTTGTAGTCATGTATATGTTCTCCCTAAGTTTTAGGGGTCCAGTTTGAATTTAAATTGACTTGGAAATTAGATCACTCAGTTTACTGAGTTAAGTTCAGTTAAATTAGTTCTAAATTATTTTTGGAACTAATAGAGGACTAACAGTCAATTGGTGCACTAATGCATCCACTAGTAATACTCCATTTAACTGAATATTTCCTCATGAGAAACTCATGCATGTCAGTTCAGAGAAAGACCCAGTTGAAACTAGAGTGCAGGGACAGTGTACTATCACTTGTATGATTTTCTGAGTTGTATAGATCATGCATGCAATTAAGAATTGGACCTAGTTTGTATTGCGCAGATTTGGAAGCAATGGATTCTCATTAATATGGGATATTCAACCATAGGAACTGTGCAAGGAAATAGGGGCTTGGAGAGCTACAAAATAGGCTAAGGAATTGGCTTGAGCTAGCTTGTGAGCTGGAAGATTGATTATACTTGTGTAGGGATTGTTTTTGTGAGAAAAAAGAATTGTATTCTCATCTTGGATTTTTGATTTAATGCAATACAAATAGTAGGGGTTTTGAGCAGTGGCTTCCCCCAGATACATCTTGTGTTATGTGCCATTGATTTATCTTCTTCTTGTTCTTATTGTTTTCATCGATCTATTGGCTTCCGCTGGTTGAAAGAAGAAGTAGATTCTTTTCCTTTAGTCAATTGCATGAGCTTGTGAATCTACAGGATTTTCTACAAGTCTACCTCAATTATGTTATATATTTTGACCCTGAAACACAAGAGCGCATTCATAATCTAGAGCTCCAGGCGCGCAATATCATAAGGTGGGTGACCACAGAAGAGGTGGACACACAATTCGAGTGGATACCTGACCCATCCCTCACCAAGGCTAGGGAGAATTTATATAGTCACACCATCGAGCTCTCTTGGAAGCTCAAAACCATGATTGACCTCACACTACAAGAACAATCTGAAAATTACAAAGCACTAGAGGCCAAGTTAGACATGTTGAATGACAAATTTACAGTCTATGTGGAATCGATCCACTACAAGCACTTCATTACAAGGGATTCGCCCCACTACGCCTTACTCAAGCGTCACATCGCCACTATGCAAGCCAACGGCAGAGGCTCTTCGAGCATAAATAAAGAGACTACAGATGCATCCACCATCCAGTAGGTTGTTGTGGATGCCCCAGCTGGTAGCTCTCTTGAGAAGCCCATCAGGTTGGACAATTATCCTTCGGAAGACATTGCTTAATGACTTTCTGTGTTTATGGTACTCTTTACATGTTTATGGAACTCTCTACATGTCTATGGAACTCTCTATGTTTATGATACTCTTTTCACTATGGATTTTCCAGTCACTTCCAGTTCTCACCTTCTCAGGACATCGGACAATTTTTGTAATTTTTGTAAAATTGGCAAGCAGAAATTCCATCTCTCCTTTCAGCCCAGAGGAAGGGGCTCTTTTTGTAACTATTGTAAGAATTGTAAGAGGAATTTTTTTATTTGGTGTAAGAGTCTTATGCTCGAGACACCCCACCCTGAATGTAATTACCATCTTTTGAATTAATAGAATCTTTCTTACTTAGAAAAAAGAACATTATGGATTGTAGATTTCTGTGGTTCGGTTTTTTAGAATCTAAACTCGGATAATCCACAGTTTTCATTTTTGCTTTGTCGACGTTTCGAGTCTAGACCAAGACTCATCATCAAGACTTGATTTACAATATTGTTCTCTCTCCTTTGTAAATCAAGTCCTGATGATGATTCTTGGTCTAGACTCGAAACGTCGACAAAGCAAAAATGAAAACTGTGGATTATCCAAGTTTAGATTCTAAAAAAGAACATTGTTTATGCTTATACTATTGATAATATTTTAATTGTAAATAATGCATACTACCATTATTTAATTGATTCTCTTTGCATTAATATTTCCACACAGTGACATGTCTGAATAATGCCTTTCATTCAGCTATTGAGTAGATACGATACATCCCTCCAAAAGATTTGAAAACACATTACAATTAAAAGATCCCCCCGCACTTCCCTCATTCCGCACAAATTCCTTAACCCCCTCATTCTCCACATGCATTTGTTCTCTACATAACCTCCACACATACACAACCACCTCCACACAATATGTTTCTAGATCAGAATTAAGAAAAAAATTTGTATATTTATTATTTTAATTAAAAAAAAGTGTAATTTTTTTCTTCTTTTTTTGTGGCATATATTGTTGTTTTGTTTCATTTAAAAATTCTTCTGACATTGTGTGGAATGAGGATTGACATAAAATATTGCTAATATTTTAGTAAGTGGTTGACGTATACAATATTATTAGTAATATTTTAGTTGTAAATAATTCTTATCCTCGTATTTCCGAATATATTTTTGTTTAGCCTCTTATGTGGAAGTGCGTAGGAAGTCCATTATGCGGATAAAGCTTTCTTTGTGCAGATCTCTGCACTTCGCACTAAAGGCTTTTATTTCTAATATTATTGATAGTATTTTAGTTTTAAATAATATATATATTCATATTCCCTTTTAATCGAAAGCACTTCAAAGATCTCAGCGCTTTATAGATAATAATAGTCAAAACGGCAATTCATTGAGCAAAAGATTTGTTTATGGTTTTGTTTATGAAATTAGGCACATGTGTGTAAATGTAGAGAAGGTTCATTGTGCGAAGGAAGCTTCCAAGCTTTCATTGTACGAATCTTTGCACTTTGCACTGAAGGTTGTCATTGCTAATATTTTAATATTAAAACATAATCCATATTATTTGTTTGTAATAAGATTTTTTATGCTTATATGATTAATAATATTTTAATTGTAAATATTGCATATCTTTGTATTTCGAAATATCTTTCATTGTGCGGATCTTTGCGCTTCGTACTAAGGGATTTTATTGCTAATATTTTAGTATTAAATAATGCATACTTGTTGTTTGCAATAATACCAAAGTAAGCATTGGACCTATACAATATTATTACCAATATTTTAGTCATAAATAATGTGTATCTTCGTATTCTCTTTTGTTGGAAAAGAACTCCGGATTGTTATGTCATAATATAGAGTTACCTCTTGCTTATCAAGCACATCAATTTTCGGATCTTTGAGTAGAAGCTTTGTTTATGGAAATTTTGTTAGAATAATGTAGAAATGGAAGAGTCTGGAAATGTGATAGGTTCCTTGAGTTGTCTTCTTAGTTGTCAGGAAATTATGTAGATCTATGTGAGTTACAAGGTGTTGTTCTAGAAGTTATTGCTTTGCAATGTAATTGAGTTGTAGCTGAGTAAGGGAGTGCATCTTCCATGTTGTTATGTCCATTGAGTCTAGTGATACCATATTTATATAATGGGACCAACTATGATGTATTTGCAGTGAGCAAGTGTGAGTAGACTTTGGCCTGAATTAATAAAAAAGTTTTGTTTTGTTAAGCTCTGTGTTTTCTATTAATTTTTTCTGAAATTATGTATATGTGTGAAAGTGCGGAGAAAATTCATTATGCGGGGGATTTTTTCAAGCTTTCATGGTGCAAATCTCCGCACTCCCCATTGAGCACTTTTATTTATAATATTGTAGTAATATACAAAGTTCTACACAAGCTCGTGCAAAGAACCTACAAACGCATCAATTGTCAAATCATTGACCAGAGCAATGTCAGTATCAGAGCACCCCTGTCTATGAAAAAGAAACCCGTATTTGAAATAATATCGAGACAAGTGGTGCACCAATACGCTATCATTGGTAATGTTTTAATTATAAATAATGCTTTTATTGCTAATATTTTAGTATTAAATAATCCATATTTTTTTTTGAAATATTTTAATTATAAATCATAAAAATCTTCATATTATCAAATGTCAATGTTTAGATCATTGAGCACAAGATTTGTTATTGGTTATCTTGTTGAAATTAGGCATATGTGCGGAAGTGCAGATGAAGCTTTCAAGTTTCCATTATGTGGATTTGTGCACTTCGCACTAAAGAATTTTTTTCTCGAAACATGTGTGAGTATGGAGATAGTGTGCGGAAAAATCTGAAGCTAACATACAACGTCGCATAATCAATTCATAGCCAATATCAATTTCCATTTATCAAATTTAATATCACATATTGTACTCATTATTTGTGCAATATAACATTATTGTTTACAACATATTTTATTACATAATTATTTTAATGATAACAGTTAACATACAAAATGTTGGAAGCATTTAGTTTTGCTTCGCAGTCAAGTTACGTTAACTGTGCATTATTTGGCTGTCTTTTTGCAATTTTAACCAAAGTTTTGGGAAAATGTGCAATATTTCTATTTTTTCATATCTTCAAAATAAAATATGAATTTTCAGTAAATAGTATTTCTACTTTCCAATTGGATGAGGAAGCTTTGTTTATGGGTATCTTTTTGAAATTATTCACATGTGCGGAAGTGCACACAAAGTTCATTATGCAGAGGAAGATTGGAAGCTTTCATTGTGCGTATCTCCGGACTCTGCATTGAAGGCTTTTATTGCTAATATTTTAGTACTAAATGATCCATATTTATTGTTGACAATAACACCGAGGCAAGCAGTGGACCCATATGATATTATTGCTAATATTTTAACTATAAGTAATGCTTTTATTGTTAATATTTTAGTATTAAATAATTCATATTTGATCTTTACAACATTTTAATTATAAATAATGCATATCTCTCTATTCCCATATATTAGTAGTCAATTGAGTAAAGGTTGTGCGGTGTGCAGAGAAAATTGGATCATTGAGCACTAGATTTGTTTATGGTTATGTTCCTGAAATTAGGTTGATGTGTGTAAGTATGGAATAAGTTGATTGTGCAGAGGAAGCTTTCAAGCTTTCATTGTGTGGACCTCTGTATTCCGCACTAAAGGATTTTATACATTTTTTCTCAAAACACATGCGTGAGTGGAGAGTCTAAGTGTGAAAAAGTTCAAAGCTAACATACAATCCCACATAATCACTTTATTGCCGATATACAATATCAATTTTCATTTATCAAATTTTATTATCACATATTATACTTGTTATTTATGCAGTATAACATTAGTGTTTATAACATATTTTATTATGTAAATATTGTAATGATAACATATAACGGATAAACTATTTAGAAACATTTAGTACTATAGCATGTAATAAAGGACAAGTGTGTTATATGCAAAAAGATTAGTTTAACGAGGCCACGATTTTGCCCAGAAAATAGTGGAAATTCTAGCAATATTTTGACAAAAATCCAGCAAAAAATTTGGGAAATCTAGGTTACAACTGTCAAGCTTCAAGATTTTGGGTGCTCCAAGGATTTTGGATGGTGTTGAATCCATTTCCAACATCAAAAAATGATTTAAACACTCACACCCATGGCATTTCAAGCAAAATTGTGGCCTCATTAGACAACACCAATTTAATACAAAAACGTTGTTGAGACGATAATGTTTACAAAGATGCGAAAACTTGGAAATCACACTTAGCATTGAATAATTAATTAATTCTTGGTAGTCATATTAATATTTGTTCATAAAATCGATACACACTTACGTTATCCCTGAAACGTTATGTGAATTGAAAAATATATAGTGCTTTTGAAAGAACGGTTTTGCTCAGAGATGTTGTTAGTGCTAGTGCTAGTGACCCATAATTTGTATCTACATTTTATTAGTCAAAAATGTTATTCATAAATGAAGGATATGTGGAATAAGTACAATTTACGTATTAGAGACTAGGTTGCAGGCGAAGTGATAGTTATGCGAATGGACCTGATTCCGTTTCTTTGATGCCATATTCAATATATTTCCAAGATTATTTCTCGACTAAATAGTTTGAGACTTATTTTTATAATGTTGCGCCTATATGAAAAGGCAACATGGAAATGGATTGTGTTATTTAGTCATAGTTTTCTGGTGATGTTCAGAGCAAAATGGTTTTTTGGCAATTCGATGATCCTGAGAGTTTTTTGGATGCTGAAAGTTTTGTTAGACTATTGCAGAGTTTACAATAGAAACTTTTGTTTTGCAGGAAACATTATAATAGTTTTGGAATGCTTGTTTTTAGATTAACACAAAACGACATAAACCATATGAAATTATAAATTGTTACCTAATTTACTTATTTCAATTAATAGATTTCATTTAATGTTTGGATAATGGAACAAATGCAACAAGGCATCCAAGTCATGAATTGACATCTAGCATCTGAAAACTACTTCCTACAAAGTAAGAGTTGGTCAATAGCAAGGAAAGTATACATAGAAAATGTGTTGAATAGCATTGGTTCAGTGAATAATTATGGAAAATACTTTTATTTATTGGAAGAAGAGCTTTATTTAATGAAAATAGAATGTGGTTCATGATATTATTAAAATAATATCTCTATATTGATTTCTAAAGCATGGAATATAGATCAATCATGAAAATTAATTGTATCAATTGGATTATGTCTAGTTGGAATTTAAGTAAAACGTATATGATTTAAAGTAATTGATTTCACAACAGCCTTTTCTAATTAAAAATCAGGAAAATTAGTACTAGACATATTGATGATGATAACTAGTTAATGGATACCATTAAAATCGATTGTAGTTAAATGTCATTTCAGAACTAAGATGCCAATTCATGATTTAGATGAATTATTTCCTATGACGCATTATATGTATAGTTGTTTTCGGTCAAAGAAAATTTGTCAATGTTAATTTTGTTCTAGACTCGTTACTAATTTATAGCTAATCGGCTTGCTTTGTTGTTCTGAAACTGTTAAGTGTTTTAAGTTTTTTCTTTATAATTTGTCTATTGTTTTTTGGATTTGTCACTAACAGCTAAGAAAAATCCCAAAGAAACAATGGGAGGAGCAGAGAGGAAGAGGTACATGCAGAGATCCAAGATAAATTAATGTTCAACCAAGCTATCTTAATGCTTAGTCAAGATATTTTAATGCTAATGGTAAAATATTGGAACTGGCGACTCGAAGATGGACCAGATGTTGTAAGAATGTTGTCAGAAGAGCTCTGTTAAAATGAAAATAGAGAAATCAGTTCTTGATTCTGGCATCACAATCACTAGAAATTTTAATGTCCAGAAACAATGGCTAATTAGTAAAGGAATTGCTACCTATTTTCGCTATTTGTTGAACCAAATTTAAAATTCATTATATGCTAAAGGCTATGTATTGTAATATTCTCGACAAGGTTAAAACAAAACAAAAAAATGCTAAGTAGTATTGTAATATGTATAAATGCAATAGGCTAGCTATCATATGACAATGATTTATTTAGATATCTGTTTAAATCTTATACGAAATAGCCTTTTAAATAGAAAAAATATTGGATTCATCCACACTGTAAACAAAGAAAATCATGATTGTAAAGTAATATCACCATAAATTATAATGTAACCAACTTGTAACATTTCCTGAGTAGTTATAAAACTTGAAATTTGATGAATCAACAAAACAATGTAAGAAATGAGACTACAAGAAAGAAAAAACGACATAGCATAGTACAAAACATAGAGTGGGAACCAAATAGTTCATTGGATTCATTGGATTACGTTTTTGTACAATGTCATAATAGCATTTGCATTAGTAGAAGAAATTGTCTTGTTTGTTTTGATGATTACATTGCTAATCTTATTCCCATGAGTATAGTGTATTGATTGATAATGTGAAACCATATCCAAATTATCAAGTAAAATGAAAGAGTTATTCAACAAAAAAAATGCAATTCCTGAATCAAAAACTTTGAGGAAATGTTAGAATGCTCGGAAATGCAAGGAACGAGAATTATGTCATTACCAGATTTCCTTAAAACGTAGAAAAAGAAACTTGTCATTATATACATATAACCACATTTTTATGGTTTATTGTAAATGTGTCATGTGTCTCAAAGTTGGTTAAGATTTCAATAACATTTGTTTTTTCTGCACAGTATTGGTCGTAGGGAATTTCTCGTAGTTCAGGTAATACTATTTCCAGTTCGATGCCCCTCAAAATACATCGTATTTCAGTATTGTCACTTACGTGTATGATGCAACTTAACCAATGAAAATAAAGGAAGCAAGAGCCCTACTTGCAATCGGTGCAATAAAGCATAGTTTTATTCATAGTAATAGTACTTGTAATTGGAGTACTGTATTTCGTGGCATACAATCTCGAAAAGATTCGTATATGCAATAATCGCTATCAGGTATCCTTGGAAATACTATATAATTGATATAGAAAACAAAGGCTTTGTAACATAAAATCAAATGTATTTTTTATTTGTTGTTATTTATCTATGTATATTTAAACAATATGAGATATTTTATTGTGCATATTCCACTTGGCAAGGAAGGCATGTTTCTTAAATTATTAGTTTTCTTTCTTATTTTCAACGGACATATGAACGTCGATTGTGAAGTTCAGAAAACTCTTTCTTATTTTTTAACTATATTTTTTAGTAAGATCATCATAAAAACGTTTTGTTGCAAATCTCTTTGAATTGATACACATGTTGAAACAAGTTTATTGTGTACTTGAACCTATTACATATGCAACATTTGTAAAACAATATATGAAAATCGTTTAATAGATGAAGAATAATAATAAAAAATTGAACATTGGGATATACAAACCTACGCATATGTAACTTGATTTTTATTTCAATGAAAATTATTTTTTCTAGTGGGGAAAAAATAAACAGATGGACAATAACTTCGTAAAAATAAAACAAAGTTTATTGTAGCCTTATATTGTTCTCTATTGTCGTCTTTGATTTCTAGTCCATATTGAATTGATGTGTGCGTCACTGAAATTGCAATAGTTGTGATTGTGTTTACTAGAAACACATCTCGCAATAGATTTTCAATCGTCATGCTTGGAAAAAATCGGTACTCTTCACAAACAAGACAAATGTTTTTTACATTGTTAAAACTATTTAGACAAATGGTATTTTCACAATCACCACTATCGTCTTTATGCTTATTATTTCGAAATATATAATAGAAACACCAACATTTGTAGCAAACTTTGACTCATGATGTTCGATTAACAGTGTTTCATTGTCATTTCCGCTTTCTTATCTGTTAAGTTTGGACATAGTATTGCTTTTGACTTATTTTCTTTATCTAAAACTATTCGATATGTAACCAAGACAATGCCATGAAAAATACTCACAACTATATTGTTATTGATATTTTTGAGTAACAATGGTGGTAGACTCGATTTCTTTTTGCCTAGTCATGAGGATTGAATTGAAATAAACTTAAAACAAAAGGAATAAAAAGATGAAAAGAAAGAGAAAAAGAAAGAAAGAAAGAAGAAATATGATACAGAGTTAATTAAACGTGCTCAAAAGCACCTATTTGCGTTTATTTCTTCACTAGTTTATGTTGCTTTTGTTTTGTCTATTGTGATATCTAGTTCTATAGTACTGCTCATTGCTATCTCTACACTCTCATCCATCTCTACTATGCTATCATTCAAGTTCGATAATTTTTATATGTTCACAAATAATACAATAAAATCACTACTTAAAAGGACATTATAATTGAAACTAAGAAAAATTTATTTAATGAAAACAGAAAAAGATAACGCAAAGTCATTACTAGAGTACATAAACTCTAAATAGGTTTTAGTTTTAGCAAATAAAAATGTTTTATAGAAATTGTCAAAGTACTTTTTCCTTAGAATTGTTGTCCTGGATCTAAATCTCTAAGTGTCATATGTTTCTTAAAAATTTAAATATATTTCTTTTAGTTATAGTACAATAAAAAATATGGCCCAAAAAAAATAAAAATTAAAAAAAACTAAAATTAAAATTAAAAATAAAATAAATAAATAAAATAAAAATAAAATAAATAAAAATAAAAAAGTAAAATAATAAATTAATTAAATTAAATTAAATGAATATAATAAATAAAACATAAAAATAATAAAATTAAATAAATAAATAAAAAAAAATAAAATAAATAAAAATAAATAAATAAATAAAATAAAAATACAGTGGGTTGTGTAATGCAAATATAATCAAACTACAATAAATAAACAGAAATGTACCTCTTAAAAGAGATAGCATTGTCCTTGACGGTATCTGTTTTGCTTGTATTCATTTCCGTTGCTATGACAATATGAGTTAGATCAAGTATATATAAATGAGAAAAATAAGAGGTTCTGATTCCATAACATGGAAGTACCTCAAAGATAAGAACTATATGACAGTAACATATTTTGTGCAAATGTGTTTAGTATTATCACATTAAATAGTATTTGAACTTTGTACATCATTGTTACGGGATTGTATAATATATTGTATAAGTGTTCATAGCACTTGCATATAAAACAAACAATGCAATATGTACCTGTCAATAATGCTACACGTTTTGCACTTTTGTGCTAAATGATAATCCCTCGTGATGTGCAACTACCAGAATAATACCATACATCCCATACGAGGATTCTATTTGTAACCAACTCCTCTAAAAACTAGTTTAACGTGAATTCGTAACATGTATGCTAAAAATATTGCATGATGAACATTTGGTGAATGCTTCTACGAACAACACAACCAAAATTAGTGGTTACTATTCTCACGTTACCATATAAATATTGAACATATGTATTAGATACTTAAAAAAGTTGGATCGGTAAATAGGAAAAATTGTAATAAAAACTAATCAAAAGTTAGCAGATTTTGACCACAAATGTTTAATTTTAATGCCTTCATTCTAAAAATAAAGAAAAGAATCAATGCCATGTGTTTCTATATGCTTAATTTGTTTTACATGCTTTGAAATAGATGATTAACTGGTAAATATGATTAATTTCATGAATTTAATAAAGCATTAAAGCTATAGTTTCAATAATGCCATTACCATTGTGGAAATTTATAAAAGTAATAGCCATTTGTTACTTAGCTCCCCAACCAACGCTAAGAAATAAACCTTAAAAATATTTCCTAGACTTGTGCAGGGCTTTGCTTGTGTGTAGTTTTCACTGTCCGAAAAGATCTACACAAGCAAAGCTTCACACACTACTTACATGCAAGGCTCTGCGCATTGTTTAAAAACTTTAAACATTAGGTGGGAAAAAAAATTATATCTTTTTAACAATATGTATTTAAGACTAAAGATATTTTTGTTATTTTCCAAGATCATAATACACTAAATGATAGTTTAAAAATGTGGTAAGTTTTCAAGAAATGTTGTTAGAGAGAATCCATGAGATCATTAGCTACTTTTCTTGGTTTTGATTATGTTATCGCTTTGTGATATTGTGAGTACTCCGATAATGTGTTATTTCTCTGCCCAATGGTGATGGAATTGAAATGTTTCCAGGTCTTTTGCAAAGGCGAGGTAAACGGGGAACATTGAATAAATATGCAATTAATATTATAATTTTTGGCTCTGGAGCATATGATGGGGTGTGTGTGGGAAAACGAGGATGAAGACCAAATAGTGCTTATGCGAATCAATTTCTCAAACTATTTCTCGACCAAGTAGTTTGAGACTCATTTCCATTATGTTATTCTTATGTGAAGGTGCAACATGGAGATGGATGATCAATTTTCTTGAGTTGTGATTTGTCGAGTACTATTTAGTGCTAGATTTTTGATAATATTCAGAACAAAATGATTTTGTCGCAATGTGATAATGATGAAAGTTTAATGCATCCTAATATGTTTATTCAGTTGTTATCGATATTCTAGTCTTCCTTTTATTTTTTTTTGTGGCATATATTGTTATCTTGTTTCATTTACAATTTCTTCTGATATTGTGTTAAATGAAGATTGACAGTGTTTCATTTTGCGGAGCTTTTACTCTAAGGAGGACCAAGTATGTGCGGGAAAAAAAAAGATGAAGAGGGAATTTCGAATTGATATTATTATGTTTCATTGTAAAGAGCTCTGACTATGCGGAGCGCACAGTATGTGCGAGAGAATGGGGCCATTTATGGAACTTTATTTGCACAGATGAAATTAATTTTATAATATTTTTCCTTTTAAAAAATTTGCAGATTAAGCTAATAAGGAGTAGTTAACTTGTCCGTAATGCCTTTCTTTTGTTTCTTCATACACTGGTTATTCCTCTTGATCAAACTTGATAATTATGATAAACATATTTAACTTCTTCTTTTTTTAATTCTGAAGTTAGCAATTTCATTCACTATCAACAAGGTTTCACTAGGAACCCAATTCAATATATACGAAAAAATGGTTATCACTTGACAATGTTGTTCGACTTGGCATTATTTCAAAGCATTGAATATTAAATCTAAAATCATGATTTTCAAAGCATTGAAGTATTAATATTAATGTGTATTTTCAAAATTAACACAAATGTAAATCTTTGAAGCTTTCGTTATGATTTTGAAAGAATTAAAATATTAATATTAACATATAAGTTGTTACTAATTGACTTAATCGACATAACAAAAAGGACCATTCAAATTTGAGACCGAAACACATCTAATGTTGACGCTTATTAATAGTCTAATGTTCATATTCGTTAACTAATAATATAATGTTAATATGATTCTAGTGTGAAGTGCAGAAGTAGAGTCGAAAGTTTTATTTTACAAAGAATTTTTGCATTTTTTCTTACCTCTGCATATGGCTTTTGTCGACATCTTTTCACTTCGCACATGTATTTGTTGAGCAATATTTCTTAGTACTACAAGGAAAATACCTTCTAGAGGAGGTTATAATAGCAGTTTCTAAAGTTATAAAATTGGAAAAAATTGTGAAAAAAACATCCGCTAAAACATTCATTTGTGATAACAGATGTTTTAGTGGATATTATAATGGAACTTCATCGCAACTAAATTTTTTTGGGCAGCAAGAGGTTTTAGCTAATGTTTTTTTTGTGGTGCGCTTCATGGAATAAGTAGTGTCGGTGTGCTACATATATAAATGCATCTAGATGCATACATAAATAAAAAAAATGAGGCGTTGAATGCAAACAACATCGATGTGTAACACATACTGCACCGGTGCTAATAGATAATTAAAAAAATCCCCAGGGCATTCTTGTAAGGAATGATACCGGGGCACTCAAAAATTAATTATTGTGTCGGTGCTTTTGTTTAATATTGTAGCACCGATGCATATCGTTTGTATAAATGCACTGTGCATTAGTTATATAAAATAACTAGTGCTATTAGTTTTCATAATGCGACGGGCCTAGAAATAATATTTTGTAGGATCGGGGTCTTCATTCTATGAAAGCACTAGTGTGTTGAGAATTACAATGCACTAGGGTGTTAATTGCAAACAATATTGGTGCTTGATGAAATAAACATCTCAGTGTTATCGTTTTCCAAAAAGGCATTAGTCATGCAAAAAGATGTTTTCACGGTGCTTTTATATAACATAACGTACTGATGCATTTTTATGTTACGGACACACCAATTTTTTGTATGAGATTTTCTCTTTTTTGGAAACATTGACCTATGATAGTGCAATTATTGTAATTTCCTAAATCCATTATTCATTGAAAAATCGACATATATCTTATAACAATATTCATATAAATTAAAATTTGATTAGTGCAATTGTATATGATGCTTGGATTAATTTGCTATATTATAATATTTTTCATCTTTTCATTATAATATTTAATCATCCATATATTTAATCAGTGGTGTAACATTTCACAACGACATTGGATAACATAATATAATAAATTAAAATGTATTTTAGTATATATCAATAAGGGGCTCTTTGTCATACAAAATGAGATTGTTATTTGTAACCCCTTGTCTTTCAATTAGGGCACTATGTCCATTACATTAAACAAAATGTATGATTTTCACAGACAATTATTTCAAAAAATACAACAGGTTGCATTGATATCCAAATAGATCATCATTCTTCGTTTGAATTGTTGTCAATACTCGATCTACTTCTATGATGTGGGTTATTTGGAGGAATTTTTTGTTGATTGCATCGATTGTTTTCGTCTTCTTCAAGTTCCATATGCAAACATAAAAATAAAGTGTAATGAGTGTATCTACATTGGTGAGAATAATGAAAATTTAAATAAATAATATACATCAATGTAAATCGAATAGCAATGTACCATAGCAAGAAGTGGCTCATAAATTGTGCACATGGTTTCAAAACCAAGTCTCATGCCTTGTTACAACAAGCCTTATGTTGGCGTAGTTCCATACTTTATTTTCTACCTGTTTTAAACCCCATTATAAATCATAGATATAATATAAATGATTTTTTTGTTTTATTAATTGTAAACTCAAAGAAGTAAAACAACATAGATACTTACCAATTCCACAATTAATTTTTGATATGCTAACATATATTCACAACTCTTATTTAATCCAATGTCAATCAATTCTTTTGATGTACCTTCTTTGTATGTTAGCACTTATTTAAAGACATTCAAGGGTGGTTGTTGTAAAACAACTTAAAATATACAAAAATTAAACATTGAGTTGTTATAAGTAAATATTAGTAATTACTCACAAACTTTGAAATCAACCTTTTTCTTCCTTGTTATCTTGTTTTATGTGTTGAATGAGTTCCGTTTTGTTTTCTTTTCTGCAAGAAAATACTTGAAAATTAATATTTAATGCTAACTTCTTTTTTTTTTATATGTACAAAGTCAGTCATGATTACATACATTTGAAGCACATAGTCATTGAAATGGCTCCTCTTGTGATGCAATTATGTTTATTTCTTTGACCATCTCCTTGTACACTTTTTTCAACATTTCTACTATTATGTTTCGCATATCATTTTGTTGATCATTTGGGATTTTCATAATCTTCCTTAAATAAGTAATAAACTATTTTGATATTGATATACAAAAAATCGATGTTAATAAATCAATGGTTTGTAGTAATATATACATATAATTTTAGAAAACCATTTTAATTAGGAATATTACATGTTGAATGATTCTTTTTTGTTCTTGTATGTTTTTGTTATTGCAAGTATGACATGTCTCATTGACCATTGCTCTAGGAATGCTTCATGTAGTTTAGATATAATTTGGTTCTTAGAATCATTGGATTTATTTATGTATTGTAAGTGGAAAGTATGTCTACAAGTTTGTTCCACTAGATCCCTCATAGTTTTGCAAAAAAAATCCCCCTTTCATTAACCTCCAACACAACTCCAGATGATCTAAGGACCAATTCATCATCATTTACATGTTCTATAGTTTTTATTTTCTTAAAACGATGTTGATATTTTCCTTCGTTGTTGCTCCCTATATAATACTAAACATATATGAATTAATAGATTATGTGAATATATATATATATTTTTGGAGAAAAAAAGAACTTTTTATTACAATAATAAAAAGTTACATCAGTAGATGCCTTTAACATTCATGTATCTATGTATCCATAAGAAAATACACAGAGTGATTGAGTAGACTATGACAAAACCAGAAGGAGTTGCGGTACTTAGAATAGGCAAAAATCCAAAAATCAGGTCTCTCCATATACCAGAGAAAACAACCCACATGTCGTATTGTTTAAATGTTTAAAAAATGTAGAAATTAAAAGTTAAATGGAAAAACTAGTTGTATCAGTAGAAACATTACACTTGTAAAAATAAAAACTGATAATCCTACTTCAAAAATAGTTGAAACGAAAAGATATGTTGCCTGAATAATGTAAAAACATGAAAGAAAAAAACATCAGCTGATGTACGACTATTGATATGATGCACAAATCCTCCCTTATTTTGTCTCTCTTATTTTATGTCTGCCCATATCCTGTTGTAGACCCTCCTTAGAAAGGATATCTGCTCAGAGTTTCGTTCCCAAAAATTTGCACTAAACCAATTCCAATTTCTCAAATCCAACATAATAATACTTTCAGTGAGAGGAGTTATGCAAAGTTGTTTGTTCCAGTTTTGAGGCCAACTGAAGCTTTTAAGTTTCTTTTTCTACTAATGTGTATAACAAATCCCGCCCCACATCTATTATGTGCATCAGATGCTCCATCAAAATAATCCCACAAGATTTGTGGGTTTATTTGTTCCTCTCTAATAATTCGAGGAGATGGGGATGTTGATGTACTTGGAAGTAAATAGAAAATTGCATCACACTCAATGGAAATAAGGGAGGGATATGAAGGAATGTCATGAAAATGCCTTTATTTCTTTCCAACCATATACCCCATGTGATTATTGGTGGAACGTTTCTCAAATTTTCATCTTGCACTGAATTCCTCCAATTTTTCTTGGTCTCGGCAATGTTTGAGCCTCTCTAGTTCAGACTAGGTCCCGAAAGTATCATAGTTTCCTCCCATATTTTTAAGGTGAATGGGAAACTTAAGAACAAATTTATTACTGATTCTTCATATTTTTTTCATAGCATGTACCAACCAGGACCATGTTTGTTTCTTTTTTGAAGGTTATCCCATGTTGGCACCTTGTTCCTGAGAAGACACCAAAAAAATAGTCTTGACTTTGTAGGGAATTTCAGTTTCCATAGTGGTTTCCACCACCATGCCATCACCCCATGTACTCTCCTATCCATTTGATAAATGTACCCATATTTTGGTGAGAAATGACCTGAAGGCGCATGAACCCATATGAGATCATTTGGTCGATCCCTTATCCTAACATGAGTGTGTTGTAATTCTCTGGTATAGTTCTCCCACTCAACTCCCCAATGAGGGTCTAAGTGAAGATCTTCGACTAGTCTCCAACCTTGGTTCCAAATTGAATAAACTTCAGCATATGCCACCTAATCGAACAAAATAATTCCTTGATTGTTGAGAGATGTTGTTAAATCCCTTGGAAGCTCATATCCGTCATCACATCCCACCCACAGGTCAATACCTATTATGACCTTCTCCCTATTCCCTATGTGCCACACAAGTCCATCTTCTATAACCCTGAAGGATTCCATAGTGGATTTCCAAATAACATATGCGTTTTGATATTTTTTGTCTAGACTACACACCCATCCCTCAATTGGAATTGGATCAATATATTTTCTTTTGACTACAACAATCCAAATGTTATCCAATGATAATATATGCCATCCTGATTTTGCTATAAGAGTTGTTGAAAATAGGGGGAGGTCCTTAATTCCCCATCCTCCCCATGCCTTTGGGAGAGATATCTTATCCCATGCCACCCAAGTGAGTATTGCTTCCTCCTTTGCACCAACCCATAAAAATTGACCACACAATTTCCCAATCTGGGCTAGGATTCCTTTGGGGACCCAAGTGAGGGAAATCCAATAAACCGGTATAGATATTAGAATTGATTTTAACATTACCAGTATTCAATCCCTTGAGAGCCATTTATAACTCTAGTGTTTTATATGCTTTTCAATTTTGGTTAGAAACCACATCCAGTCTAGTTTTTTGTATGAAATTGACTTGAGATGGAATCCTAAGTATTTAAAATTGTCCTTCATAGGCTTCGCTTCAAAGGGGAGGAAACTATGAATTCTATTGATTTATGCCAAGGAGAAAACTTCATGAACTAAAGAGGACTTTTTTTTATTTATGCACATACCTGTAGCTTTAAGGAACGGGTCAAGGGAGGCTTTCAGCTGTTGGATATCACCTGGATCCGTCACTAAAGAGAAGAATATCATCTACAAATAGAAGATGTGTTACCAAAATGTTTGTGGCTACTTCAATCCTTTTTACTTCTCCTCTACATTTAGCTAAGAGCATCAGTTTGCTCATTCCTTCAGCCGCAAATAAGAAGAGTAGAGGTGATAGAGGGCAACCCTATTTGAGCCCTCTTTGACTGTGAAAAAAAGGGGATGTTGCTCCATTAATTAAGATAGAAAAAACCCACATTTATGATACATCCCATAACCCAATTTATAAAACCAATATCAAATCCCAGATGAGTAAGTAAGAGGCGCAGACAGATCTAGCCACTTCTATCATATGCCTTTGATAGGTCTATTTTTACTATCAATCATTTTCTTTTGCTCTTTTTGATATTGTACATCGATTCTTGAGTGACACCTATGGCTTCATGAATTTTTGCTCCATCTAGAAATCCAAATTGTTCCCTAGAAACATTTTTAGAGAGAATTGGTTTTAACCAGAAAGTTATGAGCCTTGTAATAGTTTTATGGAGGTAATTACAAAGAGAGATTGGTCTGAATTCCACAAAAGTTTTAAGATCGTCATTTTTAGGAATTAGAGCCAAAAAATTAGAGTTGAAAGGCTCATAAACATGACCTTTGATTCTGGATTCCTCCACCACCTTGGTAAGCTCATCCCCTAAAAGCTCAAAGAAGTGTTGGAAAAGTTCAACCGTCCAGCCATCTGGCCTCAGACTTTTGTCTTTCTGCATTGATTTAATAACTCCTTCGATTTCTCCTCTTGTGACTGGAGTCATAAGCAGATCATTTTCTTCATTCTCTACATATCTAAGGAATAGTTGGGAAACCTAAATAACTTCTGCTATCATTGCTTTTTCTGGGGCTCTAAAAAGTGCTTTGAAGTGGTTTCTCCCTAGTGACGCTAGCTCATCAAAATATTTAGTTGGGCTTCCATCTTATTTTCACATATCCCATTTATTGTTTATGTTCTTTCTGCCTCTTGCATAATTTTGAATAAACTATGAGTTTTCATCCCCTGAGGCTAGCCAAATGGCTCTACTTTTGAGTCTCCATTGTTCTTCTTTGTCTTTTAGGATCTTCCTTTTTTAGGTTTCCAATTGTTTTATCCTCTCCTTTGTTTCTTCTTTCTCATATCCATCTCCCTCCAAAATTTCTAGTTTTTCTAGGGATTCCTCAATGATTTTTAGTTCAAACTCTTCCCTTATCCTTTTTTCTTTTTCCCATATAATAGTTTCATTTTTCATTCTTTTGAGGTTTTCCATAAACTAATGTGCTATGGAATGGTATTGATCAAGGTCCAAAGGAATCCATGTGCCATTTACCAACTCATTAAAACTGTTTTCTTTTAGCCATGTTGGATTGAATATAAAAGGGGATCCAAGAATCCTACTAGTCCCTTTCAACTCTAGGATAATAGGAAAGTGGTATGATTCTCCTCCCATCCCAACCCATTTCCTAAAAAGAGAGATGTTTCTAACGAGGTCTTCATTCATCAGGAAGTGATCCAGCCTTTGTCACCCTAGGCACACCCGAGCGCATGTTCCTCCAGGTATGTATGTTTTTAATCAAGTTAATATCAATAAGCTTACCAACCATCGACTTTTTCACAAAAAAAAAAATCTAGAGGATCAACTTGTGCCTGTGGCCCCCAGGTTTTAGACATACCCAAAGAGAAATTGAAGTCACCTCCCACCACCAAATTTGGGACTTTCATAAAGGATTTGGATAAAAGAGAATTTAAGAAAGAGTCGTTGTCATGGCATGGGGCATAAATTTTGATCGTTGAAAGGTCCATACAAATATATGAGGAATAGATCTCAATGCCCAGAACCAGTTCCGAGCCCCAAGAGTTTAAAAGTCTGATATCGTTGTCTTTAAAACCCGTAGCTAAACCCTCGGATCTTCCCTTCATATTAGAGATCACAAATGAACAACCCAACATAATTTTACTGAGAGATGCCAAAGCAACTTCTCCATTACCCAGGGTTTCTTGAAGCCAAATTACATCAGGACACATATTTCTGAAAACATCTTTCAGGGCTAACTTCTTACGAGTGCTAGAGAAACCTCTACAATTGAAGGATAAAACAATCAGTTAGTAACCACCATAGGGGATTGTGTCACTCTAAGCCCCCCTTTCAGAGAGAGTTGTTTCCCATCTAGTATATCCAGTTTTTATTTAATTTGGGCCTTTGATAAGTTATATTTTCTACCTCTAGTCTTCCCTGATTTTGGAGGCTCATGAAATACCCCTAGACCTCCTATGGATGCTAATGGGAGGTCCTTCTTTTCACGAGGACATAGATTGTAATGGGAGGCCAAAGAGGATGAAGAAGGGGAGGATATCAGCTCAAGGATGAACAGGAAAACCTAGAGATGATGAGAGTAGGGATAGATGTGATGATACCATCCAAACCAAAAGATAAACTACAAACTTGAGGTATATCTGAAGACAACAGCCTGGTGAGACCATGCCCTGCTAAAACATCAAGTAAAGGGTGAAAAGATGAGGATAAAGAGGAAGGGGGAGGCAAATAAATACCCACATACTAGGGAGGAGGGCCGATGATTTCAATATCTTCATGAGCCTCCAGTCGTCGATCATCTTCCTGTACATCTTGGTATTCAAGCACTGGATTCTGAACTTCTTCAACCTCCATCAGATAGAGACCAACATCCCGCTACTCCCCTGCTTCCCGATTTTGATTGATTTCTTCCTCCTCTACATTTATGGGAGCTTCATCTCTTGGTTTTCCCCTTTGCCTTCTTCTTCTACGAAATCCCAGGGGGAAAGCTCGCACTAGATGTTCATATTTGTGACAATGGTGGCATTGAAAATACATCTCCTCATAATCAGTTATCTGAGTGTGCGAGTACCCCTATAGTTGTAATTCATTTTTTTCCGCCAAACCCTCCCTTGGATCTAGCTTTACTAAGATTCATTTCGCAATCATGCCCTAGGTCTCTCTGAAGGACATGTCTACTTCAAGAAAAGACCCCAATTTGTTCCCAATCACCTTAAAAACATCTTTCATCCATAGCCGAGGAGGCAAAGATGATAGCCAAACCCAGACTGAGATCTCCTCAAGTTTTTCTCTTTTTGCATCACAAAGCGGCGTCCATTTCTTGAAAAGAATTGGTGAAACCTCAAAGCACAAATTGTTCTCAAGAACCCATTCGAGTGCTTCATATTTATTTAATCTAGCCATAAACTACCCCCGCACAAAGGTGATCACCTCTGTATGATTTTCCAGTACCCACCTCCAGTCCTTTGATGTCCATTCTGCAATATAATTGGTTGAGTAATGTCTTCCCTTTTCTCTCCCAACAATGATGAGTTCAGAAGCTTCCATTTCCTTATCTATTTATATGTCAACCCCAAGGACAAGATTTGGGTTCTCCACTTTTTTTCTTATGCATTTTCCTTTCTTCCTTTTCAAACCAGAAGATTGACCATTTCCCTTCTCAACACTCTATGGCTAGATTTGCACTTCCTATGGTAGATCATGGTCTTCGATTATCTGCCCTATGTGATCTTTTATCAAAGCTTTTTTTTATAATCTCCCCAACTTCTACAGTGTCCCTCTCCTTTTCTGGTCAAAAATATGAAACCCCCATCGGAGCCCCCAAAAGACCGAACTCCAGTCCATCACCATTCTAAAACCCCATATTTTATGAGATGATAACTTGACCTCTAGCCTTCTCTACCTCTACAGAAAAATCATGGATTTCACTCGCCTTCCTTGTCGGGTTACCAAGTAAGTTTTCCTTCCCTTTCCAAATTTTTTGGTTGTTAAATTGTTGGGGATCACTTACCTTGTCCTCTCTTTGCTTCTGAAATATTTTAATGGAAATGGTTTTGTTGACTCTTTGGGTCGATTCGTTGTCTTTTCCATGTTAATATTTTACCCAACATGATTTAAGACCCTCATTCCCCCATATCCCACAACTCTTAACTATATCCTCAAGCCCTCCCGTCATACCTACAAATTCAGGGATATCCAAAGAGGTTATGGGGTTTACTAGGAGATCCGACGACGCCCCTGTTGGAAGATACGTTATTTTCATTGGAGTTGTCTAACAGTCCTGAAACCCTTTGTTAGAATTTGAGAGTGTTGTTGTGGTAGAGAAGGATTTACCTTCCTTTAGGAACCCTAAAATGCTTTCATATTTCCTCTCCATCCCTAATAGACCCATTTTTCTAGCTGGGGATCTAACTTGTAACCTTATCTTGTCCAATTTCTGTTTAGTTGGCTCAAGACCCCAAACTAATAGGATTTCTTCCGGCTTGGGCTCCAGGCTGACATAGTCTCTCGCGCTGACTGTATTTGCTACCTGAGTGAGTAATAAAAGAAATACCTTCATCGATTGTTCCCTTCCCTTGGTAAAAACCCTGTGCGGAATGATGCTAACAAAATGTGACCGTGAAAATGTTTTACCCTCCTTGAAGTTACATGAGAAAAGATCCAACCACTCCCTAAGAGTACGAATACCCAAGATCTCCCGTCTCCTGCCATGTGTGGGCCAGATGTTGACAGAAGTTTGCCCATGGATGTCATTCGTGCAACTAAGGATTCCTTCCTACACCAAACCCTAGCCACCCGAAACCTGAAACCCTGGCCTTTGTCATCGCTTCAAGAACCAAATTATTCCAATCATGCATCTTCAATTGACTATATTAATATTATTCACATTTTCTATCGTTCAACAATGATACGATGTGAAACATTTTATCTAATATTCTTAGGTATATTATTGATGAAAATTCAAAAAAAAAAACTCATGTTGAATAATATTTTTTTCGTTCACCAGATTCATCCTTCTATAATTTTTCTATATGGCTTTTACGCTCTTCTACACTTAGGTTAGAAGTAATCTTATTGACCTTCTTCATTTTGTGGCTCTAGATAACACACACCAACCAATACATATTGTTTAAACTTACATATAGTTCAAACACATTAATTTTGTAAAGAATTTACAAAGGACTTGTCTTCTTTGCTTTTTTTGATGTGATATCATTGTGTCGATCACTATTTTTGTTACTTGACAACTTCCTAGACATTTTTTATCAATATACAACTTGTACCATTTGATACATAAGGCATTAGATATATTTTACAAATAAATCAAATAATTTTAGCCAAAAAGAGCTCTAGTAATCAGTGTGTTTATCTGAATAAATGCATCAGCGTGTTTATCCCATTAGACGCACTGGGCGTTTAATTGTTCAACACCATCATGGAATATTAATTTTTTTAAATAATTTTAAATTATGATGGTGTTATTTGTAAGGCTAAACACACAACAATGATTTAACGGTGCTATTTGGAAGAGGCGTGTCGATGTGTTATGTTACACCAAGAGAAATGATGAATAAACCTGACAGAATCGACAATCTTATAGTATATCGGTGTGTTGTATTACAAATGGTGCACCGGTGTGTTACATTATATAGGGCACATTACGATACATATATCTATTTTTTTAAATGGACAGGGCTGACAGGGTTTGGATCTAATGGAATAAGTGATTCCCCTACTTTACATGTCAAATTCCCTATATATAGTAAGTACACAAACCCTAAAATTCCTAAATGGAAAACCCTAATTGTGAAGTGGTAGAGGAAGTTAAACCCTAAGGTGAAATTTGTAGGAAGAAGCAAGGGTTTAAGATAAGTATTGAATTTTATTGTGTTTTTTATGAATTTTAATTATATTTAAATAAGAATAGAGATCATAAAAAAATTTACTAGTAAAATCAATACTAAAATTTTTATTGTATAGGGTTTAAAAAAAAAAAAAATTGAATTGTGAATAAATGTAACAGAAATTGTAAAAGATTTTAAAAGAAAAATTTTAAATTGTTTGTTATCCAGGGTTTTGAGTAAATCACCATACCTTTCAAATTTTGATCTTTCAGCAGTTCCAAAATATTTTTTTGCTCCACAGTGCTCCAAGTATATCTCTCTTATAAATTATCTCTCTTTTAATTAAATCCTAATAGAAATTGTATTTTTTTTATTAGTAAAATAAATAATAAAAATTTAAAATTTTTACTATGCAGAGTTTTGAGTGAATCACCATACATTTTAGCTTCTATCTTCTAAATATTTATATTGATCTAAAGTATTATGTTATTGCACAATATTCCTGGTATGTTTCTCTTGCAAATCACTCCCTTGAAATTTTGGACAAATAATGAAATAGTGAATAATTTTTTACTATTTAAAATACTTTATGAAATTAGATAGTCAAGTGCAAATTTTTTCCAATACTATATAAAATACTGTTTTTTTTCTAATTTATCCAAACATTAGTTCATTCGATAGTCAAGCGCACATTTTTTCCAATACTATAAAATATTATTTTTTCCAATTTATTCGAACATTAGTTCATTCGATAGTCAAGCGCACCGGTGTGTTTATAAGAAAAGTGCACCAATATTACCGAGGTGCCAAATTTTTTCAATGCACCAAATTGATACAATTGTTTTTTTTAAATCCAGAACCAATGCAATTAATGTTTTCAACACAATGATGCGGTTTGTATTTAAAATAATCAGTGTTGTAATTGTTATAAGAGAATTGAGATGGTTAAATTCATTTTTATTTTCTAAAATCCAGAAGTAGGGATGTACCAGTGTTGTTATTTTTGAAACGCATCAGTGCATTTTTGTACGAGAGCACCGATGTGATAACACTTTTTTTTTCAAAATGTAAGAAATTGTTTTGGGTATTATTTAAACACCTCAGTGTTGGTATTATTTAAACACATTGGTGAACTTTGTTCTGATAAGTGCATCAATCATGTTTAAAAGCTATTTGAAATTTAATTTTCACATAAAATGGCATATTAATCTCAAATTGTCCTTTAGCATGCATCCACATGAATTACAGTGGTTCATCGTATACATTTTCCTGCTTAAAGTCATCTTATTCTTGAAAAATGGTTTTGAAAACTATATTGAAATTCAGATTGTGGTTATATGGTTCTCAAGATTAATTTTAGATATGCACACAATTTTATTTCTGATTTTTGTCGAAAGCGGGGACAAAATCTCAATAATCTCAAATGGAAAATTCTTCAAATTCCAGCTTGTTCCATATTGTTGATCAAAGTCCTTCACGGAGTTATCCCATTCCATCTCTAGTAAGTTTAGATTTATTTATATTTCGATTATCTAATTGAATCTATTTATTTTTAATCCATGTCAATTTGAATAAAAATGTATCCAAATTTGTAGGATCCCGATTTAGAATCGAGTTCAGGTGCATAAAATATTATTCCATTTCAAAAACATCAAAAGCTCAATGAGGAGCAGTGTATTGCAAGCAATTGGTAGATGAAAATGGACAGCCTCTTCACACTACCAATTAGAACATGGCATCTTCCAACGGAAATCTTGGATCAACGATGGTAATAATTATTTGGTATAATGTAATTTCAACAAACCAATCAAACCAATTTCATTAACGTGCTTACTAATCATTGATATTGTACTAATGTCATTCAATATTTTGTGAAATTAATATCTCACCAAAGTTCTTTGGACATCCAAAAATGACTGTGCGCGCGGCTCCCTTCCGCAACTGCTCTGCTTCCCCTGGGCTCGGCTTTGCCCTGCCCAATCTGGGCGTGGAGCTCTGCTCTTCAGTGAGAACTTTGGGGTGCGGGACGTTTTGGATTGAAGAGACTCAGGATCCGTTTAGAAATCGTGCTTTGACAGCTCTAGTGGACGATCAGAGCTGGTGCATGGGGCCCCTGCTCTGACCCCTGCCCCCACCGATCATGGCTAATGAAGGCGATCCCCCTCCGCCTTTAGATCTAGATGCATTCTGCGCCCTTGTTGCTGCAACTGATAAGCGGCCGATCTCGCTCTCGCAACAAAAGTTTGTAAAAAAGCTGGACAACATCCCTACAGTGTCTCTATCAGTAGAAGATGCGTGTAGAACAGCGCTAAACCTTGCCGAAACGGGCCTCATTGGCCAGTTCACAGGGCTATGGCCATCCCCGAAGGCAGTAGATGAATGGGTCAATCGAAACTGGATCCCGCTGGTCAAGGAAGGAATAAAAAGCCATTTTGTAGGCAAAGGGTTCTTCATCTTCGTGTTTGACAGCGAGGAAGACTGAAGCTTGATCTTCAGAAATGGACCTTATTTTATGGGCCCTTGAGGGTTATATTTGAACAAATGGCATCCAGATTTTGATCCTGCTCAAGATGTGCCCACAACTGTTCCTGTTTGGGTGCGCCTCCCACACCTCCCTCTCCACTGTTGGAGCCAGAGTTCGCTGAAATCCATTGGTAACGCCCTAGGCAGGTATATTGATCAGGCTCCGAGGAAGGATCAGTTTTCCTGCGCTCGCATACGTGGAAGTTGATCTGGAGGTCAGGCTCCTTGAAGCTATCAAACTTTCAGTGGCAGACTGGTCGCACATTCAAGAACTAGATTATGAACAACTGCCCTTCAAATGTCGACATTGCCACGAATATGGGCATTTTGCAAGATATTGCAAAAAAAAAAATGAGGAAACAACAGAAAAAGAAAAAGGCGAGCAGTGGAAGCAAGCAAAGAGAACAGCAAGCAGTAGGAAGAACAACAAAAACAAAGCAAAAGAGACAGGGAACAAATCAGGGCAAGAAGACACAAGCAATCAAAACAGTGGAAGTAGGGAAGCTAACAGCACTGCAGGAGATAAAAACCCCTTCGAATCTCTTACACCCCCGGCAGATCCTTCAGAGGCCGAACAGGGAGATCCACCACAGATGAATAATGCAGACATTCAAGAGCCAGGTAATATCCCAAATCCGAATTCTAGCAATACTCCTTCTCCTTCTTATGCTGACATCATAAAACAAAAGAAGAAGAATCAAGAAAACACAGGCTCATCTGATGAGGAAACATTTGAAAGGCCATCAAAAAAAGTGGGAAGAAGAATCAGAACGGCAGAAAACCCTAGGCAGTCAAACTACCATTGAAATGACCATCGGGACAAATACAAGACCAAGGGTGTCCAAGGGAGGAGGCCCCATCCCATCAAGTGGTAAATGATGCAGTTGGTCTCTTGGAACTGTAGGGGACTGGGTAATCCCAATAAGGCAGAGGCTATTAAAGACTTACTGAAGATGGAAACCGCGGACATCCTTATGCGCTAAGAGACTAAAATAGAAGGGGAAGCCCTTCTAAACACCAGCATTATGAAATGGAAATATGACTCAGGAAAGGCAGTCAGTGCAAGGGGCTCGGCCAGCGGAATAGGCACTTTCTGGTCAAAAACTCCTTCTCAATAGAATGATCCTATGAGACCCAACATTGGATCTTCACAGAACTGCGCCACACTATAAGCAATCTTTCCCTCACTCTGTTTAACTTGTATGTTCCTGTACATTATGAAGAAAAGAGAGAGTGTTGGAGGACACTCTTGGATTATATAGAGCAGATCAATCCCTCAAATATAGTCATAGGGGGTGATTTTGAATATTATCCTAGATCCCAAAGAAAAAAGAGGAGGGATTTACTCTAGGGATCCTTTCATCAATACAGTGGGAAATCTGATTTTACAGTGGGACTTAGTTGACTTCAAACCTGTCAAAGGAAAATACACCCGGTCTAACAATAGAACAGGAGAAAATCAAATCTTTGCTAGGCTGGACAGATTTCTCATCAGCAGCTCATTAATGATGGACAACAGAATGGTTTTTTCCAAGATCCTTCCTAAGCTCACATCGGACCATAAGCCAATCCTTTTATGCATAAAAGAAGAAGAAGACCTTGGTCCTCTCCCATTTTGTTTCAGCCCTCTTTGGGTAGGTAAAGAAGGGTTCCATGAAACAGTTCAAATAGCATGGAGGATAGATGTCCTCGGATCCCCAAGCTATGTGTGGGAACAAAAAATAAAAAACACAAAAAAAGCTCTTAAAGATTGGATAAAGAAATCTATGCAAACACCCACTAGGCAGAGGAAGGAAGCAGTTCTTCAGCTGGAAAGAATACAATTCGAAATGGAGGAGAAAGATCCCTCTTCCACAGACTTAGCCAATGAAAAATTTTCCCAAAGGAACGCATACTGCTCTTTTAGAACTGAAGAAGAACACTGGCGCCTAAAGTCTCGAAGCCTGTGGCTCAAATCTGGAGACAGAAACACCACATACTTTCATAGACAGTGTAGGGCTCGCCTTTCACGCAATCATATAGCATAAATTACCAGCACTAGTGGTCAAGTGTATAAAGGATTTTCTCAAATCAAAGAAGCAATTGTTAATCATTTTCAGAATCTCCTAAGTGCGGAAAGAAACGGGAATGAGGAGGACGCAGAAGAGTTCCTCACAACCATTCCAAACCTAGTCAGCGAGGAGGATAACGATTCTTTGTTGAGCCCAGTCACAGAAGAAGAGATAACTAATATAGTCTGGTCCATGGAACCAGACAAAGCTCCAGGACCCGACAGATTCTCAGTTCATTTTTATAGAATTTGTTGGGAAATAATCAAAAAAGATCTCTTCAAAATGATAAGAGGAATCCTGAGGAAGGCAAAAGTGGGTGGAGGAATAAACTCCACCTTCCTCGCCTTAATCCCCAAGGAAACAAACCCAGGCTCCTTCGACAGATACAGGCCGATTTCTCTCTGCAATTCATCCTACAAGATCCTGGCCAAACTGTTGGCTAATAGAATTAAGCCCCTTCTCCAAAAGCTTATCTCTCCGGCTCAAGTTGGATTTGTAAAAGGAAACCAAATCCTGGACAATGTCATTCAGATCCAAGAAGCCCTCCATTCCAGTCAAACTCGGAAAGAACAAGGTATGATTATCAAATTGGATATCTGTAATGCTTTTGATCGAGTTAACCATTCTTTTCTGTTCAGGGTTCTAGCAGCCTTTGGATTTAACCATGACTTCATAAATCCCATCAAATCTTGCATTGAAAACATCTGGATCGCCCCAATGGTGAATGGCAGACCAACAGAGTTTTTTTTAGCCACTAGGGGATTGAGGCAGGGCTGCCCTCTTTCTCCCTTTCTCTACATACTGATGGTTGATTCACTAAGCAGGAAGCTGACTCGGGAGAAACAAATCGGTTCCATACCTGGGATAAGAATTGTACAAGGTTTAGCCCCAGTGAATCACGCGCTCTTTGCCGATGACTCACTCCTTGTCAGGGGCGCATCCATGAGAATTGCAACTCATTCAAAACCATTCTCCAAAAGTATTGCAGCATCTTCGGAGTGTTAGTCAGCGAAAGGAAAAGTGTTGTTTATGGCTGGAATACAGACCAGCAAGCAATTGACAGGATTTCCAGCGAATTGGGGTTCAAAGGCTATGCAACGTGGGACAAAATAAAATACCTTGGTTTACCTCTGACGATGGGATCCAATCTTAATCACTTGTGGGAGGAGGTGATTACTAAGTTTAAAAAAAAAAATGTAGCGTGGGGCGGAGTTTGGCTCACCACAGGCAGCAAACTCATTCTAATACGATCTGTGCTTTCTGCCTTGCCAACATTCCAAGTCTCTCTGCTGATGGCACCAAGACAAATCGCAGATCAAATCTCTTGCCTTATGCAGAATTTTATGTGGAACGGTGGGAAGGGAAACATCGACCGTTTTCATCTTATTAACTGGGAAACAGTGAAGCGTCCCATTGCCGAAGGCGGACTTCAAATTCGTGACCCCCAGCAAGCAAATCTAGCTTTGGGTTGTAAACTCCTGTGGCAATTAATAACCGAGCCTTCGCACCCTATCAGTCAACTCTTAAATCTTAAGTACCTTCAAAATCAGTCGATCACCTCCTTCAATCCAGCGCATTCTTCCAGAGGAACGTAGGCTTGGAGGCTCTGCTATAAAGGGATCGAATTCTTTAGAACCCATCTGTATAAAATCCCAGGGAATGGTAAAAATACATTGTTGTGGAGAGATTGAATCATGCGCCACCCTCCACTTTCAGAAATTAATGAAATTGTTGATTTAAGAGCCTGGTTAAGTTCAAAAGGAATCCAGAAAATAGAGGATATAGCAGAGTGGGACAACAAAGGCAATTGGCAATGCTGGTCATTGCCTAACATTCCAGCGCATTTAAAAGACCAGTTAAAAATTTTCAAAGATGCAATTACAGACTTTACTCCAGTGCATAAGGACGAGGAAGATTCATGGGGATGGGGAAAAACAGGGGTGTACACAGCCAAACAAGGTTACCTACAGATGCAAGGTAAAAAGGATTCTCCGTATCCGGAATCAGTGTGGAAACAGATCTGGGAAAATTTCAGTATTCCCAAGATCAACTTCTTCTGTTGGACTTTATTTCACAACAAAATCCTGACTGGAGATAATCTGTGCAGAAGAAACATTGCTGGCCCTCATCGATGTGTGCTCTGTAAAAATGCTTTGGAAACCTCAGTCCACATGTTCATCGATTGTGAGTATGCACAGAAAGCCTGGACCAGCTTCTTGACAGGGTTGAATGTGAGACCCCCAACACATTGTTCGATCACAGACATGTTCTCGTCTTAGAAAACTCGATACCCCTACAACATCATTGATAAATCTCTTTGGCATAAGGTGTGGAATGCTGCTCCAAAATATGGCTGCTGGAAGTTGTGGCTTTCCCCGAACGAATCTGTTTTCAATCAGAAAGAAATCACTGCAGAAACTGTAGCGAAGCAGGCCAAGGACCTCCCAATAGAAACTTTGAGACAATCCAATGTCAAAGAAATCTCCCTCCGAAATGAAGAAAAGGCATGGCTGGAAGGCTTCTCACCCACGCCGAGACCATCAGCTATCATTCGCCCAATTCACAAGGAAAATTAGCAGATTAGAGACACCTTGGACAGTTTCCAGAAGTGGTGGAAATCACAAGGAAAATGCACTATATTCTTTGACGGAGCCTCGAAAGGCAATCCAGGCAGGTCAGGAGCAGGGGGGGTCATCTACCTTCATAATGGGAGAAAAGAGGAATTCAGCTGGGGATTTGGGCTTAAAACCAACAATCAGACAGAAGCACTCAGTCTTTTAAAAGCTTGTCAACTGGCCAGAAAAGGAATCTCAAATGAAATCATAGTTTTTGGAGACTCAGAACTGCTAATAAAATCTCTAATAAACAAGAAAGGACTCAAGGACCCAGCTCTAAACAAGCAGCTAACAAGAGTAAACAGACTCAAGAAGGATTTTTCCTCTGTACAACTCTTCCATATCCTCAGAGAATTAAACACAGAAGCAGACAGATTAGCAAACACAGGATGTACTCTCGAAAAGAGCATGATCAACATAAATACAGGGGCACCGAATATGGAAATTATTCCCTAAAAGGGCAAGACGGACTTGTAAAAGCAGATAAATGTATTGTATGAAACAATGAATTGTAATGCTTGATCTGACTCCGGCCACCTATAAATAAAAATACTCGTTTTAGTTTAAAAAAAAAAAAAATTGAAATTAGGATTCTAGTAATGATGAGAAAACCACCTACCATCTTTTGATGCACCCCACTACAATGTCAACCCAAGAGAAGGTCACATTAAGAAAAATAATCGGAGAGGAATCATACAAAGAATGGTTGAATCAACCACCTATTCAATTCCCACTATGTCTAAATTCACCAATTAAGAATGACTACAGCAATAGTAGTTCTTCATTACAAGTTGGCAATGGAGGCAATCAAATAAAGGTTGGTATGGATGATTACTTATGGGATACCACTGCCATGGAGGCAATGTTGTTAGATGCATTCCAGAACGATGAGCTAGGGGATGATGCTCATATCAATGATACCTTAATTGAAAGCCTAAAATTTTCTTCCACCACCCCTCTCTTTGGAACTAGCGGCAAGTCAAATTCTAATAAGTTGGGAACAACGATGTTGTTGTACAACTTAAAAGCAACTTTTGGCATGTTGATGCATGTTTCTCAGCAATATTAAGGTAATTCACCTACATGATCAATCAAGTCCCTTATATTTTGAGAAATCTTGTCACACGATCAACATTAAAAATGGTTGATTTTGCGAATGTTAAATATTGACATTGTACAATTATATTCCCCACCAACTACAAGTTATTCAAAGATAAGGTTCTTCTAAGTGATAATGTCTTGTCGGGTAGCTGCAAAGTGTCAAAGCAGTTGTTCAAAATGTTTGGGTGTTGAGTACATATCATATCATGCATGTCTGAATGATTGTATTCTATATAGAGGAGAATATGTAGACAAAGAGATATGTCTTAAATGTGGGCATGACAGGTACCGTAATTCAAAAATGATGAGTAAATCACATGGTCCTCGTCATAATATATTGAGGCACATGCCTATAATCCCAAGGATTTAAAAGCTCTTTCGTTGCAAATAATTAGCTATGTTGCAAGGATGGCATGCCACACACAGAAGTGAGTCAAGATTTATGTGAATCCCAACAAATTCAATATCCATGAAGCATATAGAGGATACATGATCTAAAAAATTTAAGGATGAAGTATGAAGTCTACAACTCAGCATATCCATGGATGACGTCAACCCATATTCCCTCCAAAACACCAACTATTCTAGTTGGCCTGTAGTACTAATCAATAACAATAGCCCCCCATGGTTGTTCATGAAGAATGAACATCTTATGCTAGCTCTTATAGTCCATGGTAGAAGAAAAGTGAAGAATATGGATGTCTACTTAAATCCAATGGTAGACGAATTAAAATAATTATAGGAAGGGATACATGTGTACGATATATCAAGACCCATTGCAACAGAGAGGAGTTTTACGTTGTATGGAATATGTGCTTACACCATACATGATTATCCAGGCTTAGAATTTTTCTCTCATAAATTACATTTTTATTGGTTTGTTTATATACGTAACAATATTTCTTTGTATATTAATTTAAGTCATTGCAATTATTCTGATCTTCATGGTCGCTAACGTGTTGGCCTGTATACAATAATTTAGTAGGTCTTGTAACAAAAGTATGTCATGGATGTACATGTTATGGAACTTCTTTGAAGGCTAGGTGGTACAAAAACCTACGAAATCCAGTGTATGACTACTCTAGGGTATTCCTCCCAGAAGAACACCCATACAAAAGATCATCATTTTCTTTCAATGGTAAACCATAGAGAACCCAAAGGCCTACAATAATGACACCAGCTGCATGGATTAGATAATATGAGAGAGAGAAGGAGAAGGAGTTTGCAGAAATGTTCGATCCAAATGGGGGGCCTATGTTCGACGATCTCGAATAATTCCACACCTATGTGAGAAATTTCCCATTGAGATGAAAAGGAAATTTGTATTTTATGAGCTCCCATATTTGGAGCATCTTAAGATTCCCCACTTACTAAATCCCATGCATATATTTAAAAATGTTTCATCTTCTTTATGGAGGCACATATCATAGAAAGAATGTAAAACATTGGTTGTTAGGAGAGATCTTATTTCTTCAAAAACTAAAAAGAAGCAGTAGCCAAGATAAGAAACTAGAGGAGAGACTGGTCCCTCTTGGTTTTTCAAAGAGGACGATGTCCCATGGATTTTAAAGAAAGTTGATCTTTCTTTGGAAAAGGAAGTTATAATGATTGTGAGGGTGCCTTCTTTATATGGGTCTTCACTACGACACTACTTCACTGTGGAAGACTGTTTGTTAAGGTTGAAATCACATGACCATTTGAACCTTCTAAGAGTACGTATGTCAAAAACATTATTTTATTATATATGTATTTTTTATGTGATGGGATATTTTATAATTAATTTTTGTATAATGTATTATTTACTGTGCAGTGCCATTATCCTCTGCTCATGCATGGGTGTGTGAACCATGACTTCCCCCAAGACATATGATGTGCCATATCTAAATTATCTACATTTGTATGTTGGCTCACATCAAAGGAGATTCATATGGATAGCATTCCACACTGGTGTCAATAGATAGCCAAGATTGTTTGTATGTTTGAGAAGGAACTGTCGATGAGTTTCATGGAATTGCTAGTTCATATTCTAATTCACCTAGTAAATGAGGTTGAATTAGTTGGGTCGTTTCTTGTCATTGGATGTTCTTCTTAGAGAGGTACATGAATAAATTGAAAGGTTTTATTTAACAAAAGGCAAAACCTGAGGGGTATATATCATATGAGTCTTTCTTTTATGCTAGTGAAGAAAATCGACAACACACCAGGTGTGGTGATTTGGGACGACAAAAGGGATGAAGACAAAAGAGAAGGGGAGATTCTTGAAATGAAGGGAAAGAGGCACATGATAAAGAGTAAGTGTAATCTTATCATTTGTCAAATTACTACAAAGTAACTATTCAAACTGAACTTCATATTAATGCATATGTTGATCTCATATGTACTCTCTCTCTCTATATATAGATAGACACACACACACACATGTTGGTTTGATTTCATCAACGAATTCAAAAATTGAAGCCATCAACAAATTCATTCTTTGCAATATGGAACCAGCACAAGCGTGGGTTGCATTGTACGAATAAAAGAGGAAATGGGACAGTGATAGGAAATAATTCAAATGGTTGAATGGTAGAAGTGTGCCTTATATTGATCATTTAAAAGAAAATATGCCAATGACATGCCCTAAGAGTTGGGTTTTCGATCAAGTCAGAGAGAAATATGGTGCATTTGATCGTTACTTGTGTGTTGAAGAAGATGTGCTAAACATGGGGATTGGGTGCAATAATTCAGTGATTAGAATCTCTTTCTATATAGTTTTAACTTCATACTACACCTTTGAATTGTAATATATTATATATTTTTAATTATGTTCAAGTTATTAGACACATGACATTGTGATTTTTTAACTTTTTTATAGGTGCATTTGTTTGTAATGTCCCAAATGAAATAAATTTGGAATAAGCTCAAATTTTTAACTCAGAAAAATTCGAGATAAAAATTCCATTCTTAAACAAAAGATTGCCATGTAAGATTAAACAGAAAAAGTATTGCAATCCCATAATACAATGAGCAGGAACAACCTCACCTTATTATATTAGATAAACTAGGGTTTACATGCACATACACCCATATATCTGAGATAAATTGGCCTCAAACAAATATACAATAATGCCTCAATCGGCCTCCCCAGACAAACTTAAAACCAATGAACTACAACCTGTGAATCTTGAATGGATTCACCAAGGGAAGAGAAGGGTGCTCGGCCACTCTCACTAAATCACCTGACGGTTTCCGTCTTGGGGCTATTGCTCGAGTAGAGAACCGGGTTCTCAACCTCTCATACAAGAAATAATATCAGATCCAAGATGTCTCCAAATGATCTCCTCCTCCCCTTTTATACATCTCTAAGCCTCTAGAAGCATCTTATTTTATTATTTTATTACTATTCTAGAACATCCTCCATTGACTTTATCTTAAGTGACCTTTAATTTTATTTTATTTCACTTAAGTCACTTTTGGCCCTTTTTCTCCAATTAATTATTTTTCCTTAATTAAATAAATAATTAAAGTCATTTTTAACTAAGGAAAATGGCAAATCGCCCACCATCCTATCTTCGGCCACTGGAAGTCTCTTCTCAGCATACCATCCTATAAATCTTCTCGTACTAGGTTCAACGAGCTATTACGCTGAGGTGTTCTATCAATTAATCTCCCTGGAATGCTACCTCGAGCATAATTAATTAAGTCATGGCGATAATAACACCGTTTTATGGGAATTATAAAAAAGTCACGGAACCAAAAACAAGATGTGTGGAATTTCTCATAATGATGAATATGCCAAGAGAATGCCATTAGAACCCCTGATGGCATAAACCTGCTCCACTTAGTTGGCCATCCCCTACCATGGAAATCCACCCTAGTTGTACTATGAAGAAGAATAAAAATGGGGACCTTACAGTCCTCCCGCTCCAAGATTTATTTCCCTCAATCAATCTGAATATGTGGACCAATCTGGTGGCCCAACGCAACTAAGACCCAATGCCTGGATCCCATACGAACCACTGGTCCACGTCACACATCCAAGCTATTGAAACATGACTAGATCCCCCAATACCTGGATCCGATGTGCATCTCTAACTCAACCTACTACTAGTAAATCCACATGGATCCCAATGCCACCATGGCCAATCATTTACCAAGCCCCTTGGCTCGGACTATGCTTTGTCTCTGGCTATGGCTGCTACTCCACGAGGCGAATACCAACTCATCAACTCTCTCCAATCCAATCTCGAGCATAGGTCAAAGTCATCTCTACTCTACTAATGTTGAGCTAGTGCTACTAAAACACTGATGAATTGTCGGTCCACATCCCACTGTCCACTGAAACATAGGGTAACCCCCTCATCTAAGTGCCCATGTTGTATTGTGCCCCAAGCTAAGGTTGATACTCCATAAAAAGGATACCAACTCATAATATCCCGCTAATCTAAGACATGGACTCCGGTGTTAGGAATAATTCTACTATGTTGATGTTGGTCCATGCTTAACTCACGCTTCTCTACCTGGTGGGTCAGCAACATCCATCGAGAAAAACTTGCCTCTCTCCCTGTAATGGGTACAAGTGGCCAAACTTTTTTGCAAGTATTATCTATGTACTCCTGGAGAAGGTTGCTTCCTGAAAATGTTGCAACTCGGTTTGTTGTCACTACATCTGTTTTCACCTCATCAATGGGTAGACCGAAAGATGGATGCACTGCCATCTCCCTTGCCTAATAGGAAACTCCACGCTCTTCCAATCCACCAATCTCCTACCAAATTGTCGTATCATACTCCAACATCTCCTGAGGACAAGTGTCAGTGAACATCATCACCCTACCAGATGTTTGTACATCTATCTGTCCTCATCAACAACTGGCCCCAAGGGTGGTTGCTCATCCTCCATCATCACGGGTTCAATATTAACCTCCAGCTGGCTCTCCCAAAAAGGCTCATCATGCATAATGTGCACCTCATCCTCCTTAAATGACCCATGCTCCATCATATGCTACTCATGTTGACTCATCACTAGTGACACACTATCCTGAATGTCTCTATATGAATCTGGCCCGATGTTAATGACCCGCCATGACTCAAGCTCCTCTATGTGCTCTCTATGTTGAATCATCAGTTGCTCCTCATACTCCTCTTGATCCAAAATGGATCTAGAATAGACTTCTAAGTCTAAAAATATTTCTCACAGAGGAAAATCAAAGTCAAAAGATGCTCTTGGTAATAGTCTCATTGTGTAGGTCCTTTCAATTCGAATCTACTGCAATTTGAATGGGTGAAAATGGACTCCAGATGAAGAAATTATTGTAAAAAGAAGTTTGCCCAGTATCCTTAGAAAAGGAGGCAATTTCTTATAAATGAGACTTAAGGGCTCCTTAAAGGAATCGCATCGCAATGATAAAGGGTGAAGCAGTAGGCCTTAAGAATCCCCGATTGCAATCTCTAACGTATCACATCAGAGGTAGGCTATCATGCGATATCGGAACTCGGGCGAGCCAATAGAGCGATTGTGACAAAGCGGATCGGTGACCAGCGATATATATATCGCATCGGAGCAGTCCATGGGATGTGGTATAAGCCTCGGGCCGTTGCGATTGCGATATACGATGGCACCGATCAGCGATAGCGCCAATGCAAGGGGGACGATAACGATACATCGATCCGATGGGGCCGATAGCGATATGTAATGCACCAATATCAGCGATTGACGATTGATGGATCCCCAATATAAAGGGCCGTTGACATATGCGATTGCAATTTTCGATCAAGGCGCAGACCCGATAGATTTATAAGTGCGATTTCATATCATTTGAAATCCAGATTTACGGGATTTCTTTGTATTTTCCCATGTATTGGGTTTTTGGCCATACGCAATGCGATTGTGATATGTGATAGAATGAAGAACCTGAGAGGATTATAGGGGCAACTGCATATATTTTGAGTTTTGGTTAAACAGTGCATGATGCGTTTTGCCTGTGTATTCCATTATTTGGCTATTTTCGGGATTTATCCACAGAAAGGCCAAACAATCGGGTTTCCTGTACCCACTGGTTCATTTACATTGGAAACGGTCTCACGCACCTGTGCCATGCTGTAAGTGGGCGTTTTGTAACAGGAATGCGTTATAGAAGATGCAGAGCCACAGAACTAGTAAGCCAGAGGGCCAGTTGAAGAGACACAGAGCCGCAAAGGAATGATTCCTCATGATGAGAGACAAAGGAACGACTGGGGGAACCGCAGATTCGAAGGATTCCTCAAAAGCCAGAGAGTATGACTCTCACAGGGGGGCTCACAAACATGTAGCAGCAAAGAAGTAAGTCTCCCTTCAGGAGTCTCCCTTGAGGGAGCTCACAATTGGGCAAAGAGCCAGAGCTAAAGCGAGAGCCAGAGCAAGAGCCAGAGCCGAGAGCCAAAGCTAGAGCCAGAGCCAGAGCCAAGAGCCAGAGCCAAAGCCAAGAGCAAGAGCCAGAGCCAAAGACAAGAGCCAGAGCTAGAGCCGAGAGCCAGAGCTAGAGCCGAAGCCAAAGCTAGAGCCAGAGCCAAGAGCTAGAGCCAGAGTTGAGAGCTGAGAGCCAGAGCAGAGCCAAGAGCCGAGAGACAGAGAGCCAAATGGCCAAGGATAAAAATGGTATTCTAAGCCCAATGATTCAGTCATAACCTACTAGAGTTGAGTGTGGAACTTGTAAAAGAATTCAACCATAATCCCAAAGAGCCTAGTTGAGTTTATTAGAGCTCAAGGAGACGTAGCCCAAGATATCAGGGTGAACTCCATATTATATTGTTGTCTTATATGTTTTTTTATTTGATGCATTTTACTATTATGTGTGTTTATATATCAGTTCAAGCAAATAAACTTAAGGCAACTCAGCAGTCAAAGGCAAACTAAAAGCATACACCTATTTCAAGTTATTTATTCTGCAAATTGTCAATTATAAGCATAGATCTTGGAATATATAAGCTTTGGAGTGGTAAAGGTTCTTGTAAGTTGACAAGAAGCCTTTTAATGCCCCATTTCAGATCAGGTGACATCGGAGCATCAGGTTGATTAACCCCACCTTCAAAGAAGGTTATATCAGAGCTGGTTATATCAAAGCAAGTTATACCAGAGTAGATTGTATCATGCTACTTGATTGATCAAAGCATGATGCTTGATTGATAGAGTAATATATATGCTTGTTTGACTTGAAAGGTGTTTAAACAATCAAGAATTGATTGATTGATTGTTTGTAAACTGATTGTTGTTTGAGTTTGCAAAGGTTCAGGGAAAGCTATGGATATCTAAGTCCATGAGAGGACAAGAAAGAAGAAATTCTGAAGGCATTCTTCTTATCCCAAAGGACCTCAAAGCAATCCTTGAAGCACAAGAGGGTTGTTGCAAAAGGTTGCTTGAATAAGCTCTTTGTTAATTTTGTTTGAAGTTATTTTTTTCATTTTGATAATGACAAATTCTACAAGTGAGTCCTCAAATCCTTCTTTCTTCACAAGATTTCTTGATGAAGATATGAAGCAAGACTTGTTCACCATGATGGATATGGTGAGAGAAATGTATGAGGATGGAAGGAAGAGCGTCATACTTAGAGAGTAGTTGAATTCCATGAAGGAAGAGAAGCAGTTGCTTTCTAACAAATTGCAGGAAATGGAGAGACAACTTCATATTGCAAATATGAACCTGGAAAGGGTGCATGAGTTGGAGACATAGCTCCTTGTTGCCAAAGAAGCCTTAGTCAAGTATCAACTTGAAGAAGAGGTAAAAAATTCTAGTTTGGCTTCAAAATCCTCTAAAAATGTTTATATTGGTTCTTTTGAAAAACATACAAGAGGCATAGGCTTCAAGCTAATGTCCAAGATGGGCTATGAAGGAAAAGGATTGGGCAAACATGAACAGGGTATTGTTGAGCCAATAATAGTTGAGGAATGACCTACGTATTTGGGTCTTGGCTATGGACAAGCTTATGGAGAAAGTCCCAAAGTTGCCATGAAGACAATTGAAATAGTTCCAAGAAGGAGTTTCATTTTAGGTCTTCTACCTCAAGAGTGTAAATATTGTATTCATGGGGAATGCAATAGCTTGAAACATCACTTTCAGGAAGAAGGTGTTCATAAGCATACACTTGAACCAGAGAGTTGTGGAAACTCTGAAAGCCTTGAAGAGATTGATGGTGTTCCAAAGGGAGCTACTTCTTCATTTTATTCACCTCCTCATGAAGGTAATAAAGGTGAAAAAGAAAGGTATAAATCTGGTTTTAACCATATTTCTTTTGATTATGTTAAGCATGATAAATTTCCATATAAGTATGGGAAAAGAATTACATGTTCCTTTTGTGGTTTGATAACCGTAGTGTTTCTAGATGTTGGAAGAGAATGGCCACATGCATGAAAGTTTTGAAGGAAAGGAAGCAAAAATCCAAAGGTCCACTGGACAAGGCAAATCATGTTGTCAAGAAGATGCACATGTGTTGCACTTATTACCATAAGCAAGGACATATTGCTGCAAAATGTTGGACTTTGAATCCAACAATGCTTCCATGAAACTTGAAGAAGGTGGAAAAAAAGAATGGCAGGGATGGGAAGAAAGATCCCATGATTGATGTGTTTTAGGATGATTCACATGTTGACGCTAATGTGCAAACAAAGGTAGGACCTTTGAAATGGATTGGTAAGAAATGGTTAGAGTTATTATCCAATTAAAGTTGCATGTATTTTGAAAATGCATCAAATCAATAGAATGCATCTCTTTGTTAATGGAATGCAAGTTGCAGGGTTTTACCAAGAAGGTGAATGGAAAAGTTGAGTAGGAGACTCATTTTATTGCTACAACATTATATACATTTCAGCTTCGAAAGTACAGTGTACTTAAGCGAAAGTTGAAGGATGAAATGCATGCATAAGCATGATATGCATGAACACAGGGATGTTGATGATTTCCTTGTATTTGAACATGTATGTGTGATTAACTTGAAGGGTTGATTACTTTGTTTTAAACATGCATGTAATATAATGTCGACTTGGAAAATTTGATATGGTCTCCAAGATGGAGATAATGATGAAGTGTTTCATCTTTGAAAAAGAATTCTAAAGTTTTTTTTCTACATGATTGACTTGAAGGGTCAATTGTTTTAAAGGCATGTCTGTTGGCTTGTTATCTAGTCAATCATTTGTATGCAGATGTAAAGACATGGAGGTGTTCACAAGATGTGAAATCTGTTTCGTTTGATGAAGCAGAAGTTTAATCCATCTAGTTGTTGTCTGTAAATTCTGTTGTTGTTAACAGTTGTTGTTGACAATATGTCGAATGGATACAAATGTAATTTTTTGTGAAGAATATGTCACTCCATATTTGTTTGAGCCACCTTGGTTCTATGATCAAGGTAGAGAAATTCAAACTACCTTATGCGACCTTCTCAGCTGGAGTTCTACAAGAAGTCAAGGAGGAAGATAGTTATTCCCAGGAGGACAAGCACATCCAGGAAGGAAAGTGTTTAAAGGCTTTGGTTCAGAGGCACTAGCCATGCAGGCAAGTATATGGAGGCTGAAAGATGAGGGTGATGTACTCTCATTTACTGTTTAGATCAGTATATCAATCTTTTGGAGTCCAAAAGCATTTTAGTGGGAAGGCGTGATCCAAAATGGATCTAGAATAGACTTCTAAGTCTAAAAATCTTTCTCATAGAGGAAAATGAAAATCAAAGGATGCTCTTGGGAATATTCTCATTGTGTAGGTACTTTCAATATAAATCTACTGCAATTTGAATGGGCGAAAATGGACTCCAGATGAAGAAGTTTGCCTATCATCCTTAGAAAATGAGGCAATTTCTTATAAATGGGACTTAAGGGCTCCTTAAAGGAATCACATCGCAATGATAAAGGGTGAAGCAGCGGGCCTTAAGAATCCCCGAGTGCGATCTCCGACGTATCACATTGGAAGTAGGCCACCATGCGATATCGAAACCCAGGGGAGTCGATAGAGCGATTGCGACGAAGCGGATCGGCGATCGACGATATATATATATATATAATATAATATATATATAATATATATATATATTTATATATATATATATATTGCATTGGAGTAGTCCATGGGATGTGGTATAGGCCTCGGGCCATTGCGATTGCGATATCTATGGCGTCGATCAATGATAGCACTAATGCGAGGGGTCCGATAGCGATACGCCAATGTGATGGGGCTGATAGCGATATGCGATGCGCCGATATCGGTGATCGGTGATTGGCGATCGGTGGATCCCCAATATAAAGGGTTGTTAACATATGCAACTGCGATTTGTGATCAGGGCGCGGACCCGATAGGTTTGTAAGCAATTTCATATCATTTGAAATCTGGATTTATGGGATTTCTTTGTATTTTCCCATGTATTGGGTTTTTGGCCATACACAATGCAATTGTGATATGTGATAGAATGACGGACCCAAGAGGATTATAGGGGTGATTACATATATTTTGAGTTTTGGTTAAATGGCTCATGATGCGTTTTGCCTGTGTATTCCATTATTTGGCTATTTTCAGGATTTCTACATAGAAAGGCCAAACAACTGGGTTTCCTGTACCCACTGGTTGATTTCCATTGGAAATAGTCTCACGCACCTATGCCATGCTGTAAGCGGGTGTTTTGTAACAGGAATGCGTTATAGAAGACGCAGAGCCACAGAGCCAGTAAGCCAGAGGGCCAGTCGAAGAGACGCAGACTTGCGAAGGAATGATTCCTCATGATGAGAGATAGAGGAACGACTGGGGGAACCGCAGAGTCGGAGGATTCCTCAAAAGCTAGAGAGTATGACTCTCATAGGGGGGCTCACAAAAATGTAGTAGTAGAGAAGTAAGTCTCCCTTCAAGAGTCTCCCTTGAGAGAGCTCATAGCTAGGCAAAGAGCTAGAGCCAGAGCTAGAGCCAGAGCTAGAGCCAGAGCCGAGAGCCAGAGCCTGAGCCAGAGCCAAGAACCAGAGCCAGAGCCAGAGCTAGAGCCAAGAGCCAGAGCTAGAGCCGAGAGCCAGAGCTAGAGCCAAGAGCCAGAGCAAGAGCCAGAGCTGGAGCTGAGAGCCAGAGCCAGAGCTAGAGCCAAGAGTTAGAGCCATAGCCGAGAGCTAGAGCTAGGGCCAGAGCCAGAGCCGAGAGCCAGAGCCAGGGCCAGGGCCAGGGCCAGAGCCAAGAGCCAAAGCTAGAGCCGAGAGCCAGAGCCAGAGCTAAGAGCAAGAGCCAGAGCCAAGAGCCGAGAGCCAGAGAGCCAAACAGCTAGGGATAAAAATGGTATTCTAAGCCCAATGGTTCAATCGTAACCTATTGGAGTTGAGTGTGGAACTTGTAAAAGAATTCAACCATAATCCCAAAGAGCCTAGTTGAGTTGATTAGAGCTCAAGGAGAGGTAGCCTAAGATATCAGGGTGAACTCCATATTATATTGTTGTCTTATGTGTTTGTTTATTTGCTGCATTTTATTGTTATGCATGTTTATATATCAGTTCAAGCAAATAAATTTAAGGCAACTCAATAGTCAAAGGAAAACTAAAAGCATACACCTATTTCAAGTTATTTATTCCGCAAATTGTCAATTATAAGCATAGATCTTGGAATATATAAGCTTTGGAGTGGGAGAGGTTCTTGTAAGTTGACAAGAAGCCTTTTAGTGCCCCATTTCAGATCACCTCTACCACACATGGATGCATATATGGGCTACTGTCATCAACTCCATATGACTGCTCATGCTCCTCTAAGGTATCATCGTATGAACCTATCGACTTGTCCAACGAAGATTCCTCATCCTAACAGACATAAAGAATATTTCCATGTTGTACCATTGTCATCTCCTCAGTGTCACTCAAACATGAGTGGTCGGGTTCCCAAGGTCCTTTGCAGATGAATCAAAGTCCCTTCCTCCTCATCTCATTCTTGTTGCATGAGCCCCTAAACCTGAGCTGCTCCTCCCTAGTCAACTGTCTCTTGAACAACCTAATTTTTTTCTCAGCCAACCTCTTAGCTAGACCATAATCAATAAGTGAGACCAAATTCTCTCTCCTCTAAACAGACAACAATCGATACTGCGATTCCCGACATATGGCATCATGGCCTCTCATACATGAGGACAAGATGCATTGCATGTGTGCTATGACTTGGTCAGGATGATGTTTCCTAATGTTGAAGAAGCATTGGAACATCTACAATATCAAATCGTCATACTCCAGATCAAACACAATCTCAAAAGTTCTATCATACCTATGCCGCCTAGAATATCAAGCTTCTTCCCAAAGGTAGACCCTGCACTATTGTCAGAATATCAAGCTTCTTCCCAAAGGTAGAGCCTACACTATTTTCCAAGTCTGAAAGTTTCTACTATCATCCTAAAAGCTCTCCTCATAACACCATCAGTGTAAGGTGTTATACGGGCGATTAGTCTCATGATGTTACTGAGACAAGATGCAACGGGAAGTCTAACCCCTACACATGGTTCCTCTAAGAATTTGGGTTGTATGAGAGCAAGCATCACTGGTTTTAGAGCCCAGATTAATTGTTTCCCTTTTAACTGGTTCACTTCAGAAAGGAGTTCATTCAGTTTGAAAAGGACCTTCGATGTGACACTCATGTGTTTCAAATCTATTCCAAGTGCAAATATTTTGTGTCCAATCTCTGACTTTTTCTGTAGATCCCTTGGTTGTTCTTTTTGAAGAATGACATAGAGCCCTTTTGAGAAGGGTATGTTGTTTGTTGCTGCTGGCTCATTAAGATAATTTATGAATTTTTCATCTATGTTTTAGTACATCTAGATGACTTATTCATGACTCAATATATAGACTATCACAACACAAAACTTCTTACAAGATGCATGCACCCCTCACAACCTACTCAGCCATTTACAAAAAAGAAAGACACAACATCACTTTCATCAGTATATTAGGACATATCCTCTGCAATACCTAATGCCTCTCGCTATCATCATGGCATACCTATGAAGGATCCTCATCGGTGTGCTCAACATTCCCTCATGACACATATGGCGCATATATTAAACAATCATTACATCCATTGGTAATGAAATACATGGGGGCTTCACTGGAGAAAAAATACCATACCACATGGGTTCATATTGGGGGATATTTGTTGAGGAAAAAGTGACATAATATATTGGGGGATATATAAGGAGTAGAGGGATTTTATACTGGCAGGTATAAAAAATGGAGCCCAAAGTTAATGAAAAAAATATAAAGGGGTATAAAAAATGTTAATAAAAAAATGGATACCTAAAATACCTGGTGAAAGTACCTGGGTTTTTAAATTGTAAAGGTGTATTGGGTTTGTATTGGTAGGGGGTTAAATAATATGATTTTTAGAATTATTTTCCAATATGTAGTCAAATTAAGGGTATTGTTTAATATGCCATGAACGCACATGATATGTGAGAGGTTTATTAAGTAACGATCCGTGTGGAAATATCACCTGTCCCTCAAATTTATGATTTAATTTTAAAACTACACGAAACAAGTGTTCACAATTTTGATACTATGACATTACACTAGAAAGAAAAAACATTATAAATCAGTCTGCCAACATTTGTTTACAGCAAGCACAAGATTAGGAGAACCTGGAATATTGCTTTAGTTGACAAGATTGAACGTCATGCCTTGCAGGACAGGGTGTTTATGTGCAAAAATTTGCACATGTTTTGCAGTTCTCTCTCTAATAACACCTCTCGGAAACGGATCAACGCACATGTTTAATTATAGTTACCAAATTCGAATTCGTATTCAAATTCGATACCATACGGAAATAATTTGACTCTATAAAATCTAATATGGAAAAAATTCCATAGTATACATGTTACAAATACTTAAATTTATTAATTTTTTTAATAAAAGTTATTTATTTGAAATTGAAATTTGATACTTTATAACTTTGTTCAATATAAAAGTTACATTTTTTTATTATTTTTATATAGGAATCAATGATTTACAACCAATTTTCTATTTTATAATTTTTATTATCTATTTGAAACTAAAATTTACCATTTTATAATATTATCCAATATAGAAGTTACAATTTTTTATTATTTTTATATAGAAATTACTGTTTTGCAACCAATTTGCTATTTTATAGCTTTTGTTAATTGAAAAGTTATTACTCTATATTTCTTGATATTGCGATTTATTATTTTATAATTTTTATAAATATAAAATTACTATTTTTTATTATTTTTTTTGAATTTGCAAATTGCAAGTTTTCAATATAGTATTTCTTTTCTTTAATTAGTTTTTCTCTATCGCAGACTCCCTAAAAATACCTAAAAATACCATATTAGTTTTGCAGCGTGATTGGATTTCAAACTCAAACCTCAGGTTACCTGCCTTACACACCACCATTGGAATTGCTCAGCTCTTCATCATTTCCAACTGCTGGCAGAATGTGGCGTGGAACAATCTTCATCTTTTTGTTATCTCTTGCTGCCTTTCCAGCTAACGAGCCCCTAGACAGCGAGATATTTTGGCAATATGCCCAACGAAAGAGCTCTGGGAACAGGTTTCTTACCATCAGCGGATTTCCCTCCTCCTGCCATTGCTCAAGCGATGGAAAAATACTTCATGCACCATACCGAATTCGATTAGATATGATTAAAAATTTGGCCAAATCGAATTCGGTACGGTGTATGAAGTATTTTTCCATCGCTTGAGCAATGGCAGGAGGAGGGAAATCCGCTGATGGTAAGAAACCTGTTCCCAAAGCTTTTTAGTTCTTTGTTGGACATATTGCCAAAATATCTTCTTCGTTGGGCATATTGCCAAAATATCTCGCCATCCAGGGGCTCGTTCATATTGCCAAAATATCTTCTTCGTTGGGCATATTGCCAAAATATCTCGCCATCCATGGGCTCGTTCGCTGGAAAGGCCGCAAGAGATAACAAAAAGATGAAGATTGTTCCACGCCACATTCTGCGAGCAGTTGGAAATGATGAAGAGTTGAGCAATTCCAATGGTGGTGTGTAAGGCAGGTAACCCGAGGCTTGAGTTTGAAATCCAATCACGCTGCAAAACTAATATGGTATTTTTAGGGAGTCTGCAATAGGGAAAAACTAATTAAAGAAAATAAATACTATATTGAAAACTTGCAGTTTGCAAATTAAAAAAAAATGGTAATTTTCATATTATAAAAAATTATAAAATAATAAATCGCAATATCAAGAAATATAGAGTAATAACTTTTCAATTAACAAAAGCTATAAAATAGCAAATTGGTTGCAAAATAGTAATTTCTATATAAAAATAATAAAAAATTGTAACTTCTATATTGGATAATATTATAAAATGGTAAATTTTAGTTTCAAATAGATAGTAAAAATTATAAAATAGAAAATTGGTTGTAAATCAGTGATTCCTATATAAAAATAATAAAAAAATGTAACTTTTATATCAGAAAAAATTAATAAATATAAATTTCAGTTTCAAATACATAACTTTTATTAAAAAAAATTAATAAATTTTAGTATTTGTAACATGTATACTATCGAATTTTTTCCGTATTAGATTTTATAGAGTCAAATTATTTCTGTATCGTATCGAATTCAAATTAGTATTCGAATTCGAATTTGGCAACTATGGTTACGAGTCACACAACCACCGATTGAACCCGCAGTTAGCTCGATCCCAAAAGAACTAGAGTCATCCCAATCCAGTGTTAACGTGGAGGCTAGAGATTCGGCTTCTGTAACTGACAAACTCCGCCTTAGTGAGGGAAATTTAGCCCTGCTCATGGCATTATAAGAGCGACCTGATTTCAAATACAACCACCACTGGAATTCGATATCATTCTCGGCCCTCATCACCTTCTACTCAGTTGCGTAGTCCAGGTGATCGTTTTTAGCGACTCAGTGCTCCTTCAACCAATTGCACATTTATCCAGCCAAAACAAATGGGTGTATGTAACGTGACCCTCTCTACGCAAGCAATCACAGCAATGGCCCGCATTTTGGCTGCTTCTAGTTGAGCAAATCTCCTCCAAAATGGGGCATACACACATATCGATATTTTCCACGAGTCGCTCCACATCCTTCTCATGTGCAAATCAACTTGCTCACTGGATCAATTCTCAGCATCGAATGAATCCACTGGCATTTATTCTTTAGCTGGCCGCCTCATATAACAATTTGCGCATGCATCGTTGATCTCCAACACGTTAACTTACCCCCCGTCTCTTCCTTCCCTACCCACTAATTTTTAAACTCCGCCGGAGATGTGGCAAGACCATCGATTTGACGGCAGCCCGCAAACGAATAATTTGGACAGAGAATCACTCCGCTGGTTGACTCGGATTGATTCCATAGGTGACGTGTGCAGGCTTGCATGCTTGGTTTTGATTTCAACATAGTATTCAAAAAATCACGTTCTGGAGCGTATGCATAGTCATGTGGTTCTGAATTTCTGTTATTTAATTTTTCACGAGTTGCTATAGTTGTGGGTGGGCTCGCTGGAACTTTCTCGCTTCAGCACCCAAATCACATTACACTAACCAAGAACCAAAAAAAACTAATTTGATCATCATCACACCACCGGAACAAACGATCAATGTCACTATCTTGAACTCTTCACGGTCTTCCTGCGATAATTCGGTCGTTGTAACAATAATAATGAATAAAGGATTTATGGTTCGAAAAAGAAAAAGACCCTAGAATTTTACCCTAGTAAACTTAGCTCAGAATCAATCTGAATAAACCCTCAAGCTAGCAGGAAAACCAATTTTGATACCACTGTAATGTCTTAAATGAGATAAATTTGAAACAAGCTCAAAATTATAATGCATAAAATTTCTAGATAAAAATTTCATTCATAAACAGAAGATTTCCATGTAAAATCAAAGAGAAAAAGTATTACAATCCCATAACACAATGAGCAAGAACAACCTTAGTTTTATTATATTAGATAAACTGGGGTTTTTATGCACATACACCCATATAGTTGAGATAAACTGCCCTCAAACAGATATACAATAATGCAGCAATAATCTTCCTCAAACAAACTGAAAACCAATGAACTACAACCTGTGAATCCTGAATGAATTCACCAATGAAAAAGATGGGTGCTAGCCCACTTTCACTGAATCACCCGAGGGTTTTCGTCCTAGGCCTACTGCGTAGAGAACGAGTTCTCAACCTCTCATATGAGAAACAATATCATGATCCAAGGTGTCTCCAAATGATCTTCTCCTCCCCTTTTATAGATCTGATGGATAGATCTCTAAGCCTCTAGAAGTATCTTATTTTATTATTTTATTATTATTCTAGAAGCTCATCCATTGACTTTATCTTAAGCGAGTTTAATTTTATTTTATTTCACTTAAATCACTTTTGGCCCTTTTTCTCCAATTAATTATTTTTCTTTAATTAAATGACTAATTAAAGTCATTTTAACTAAGGAACATGGAAAATCACCCACCAAACTCTCTTCGGCCATTGAAAGTCTCTTCTCAACATCCCATCTTGTAGATCTTCTCATTCGGTTCCAATGAGTTATTACTCTGAGGTGTTCTGTCAATTAATCTCCCCGGAATGCTACCTCGAGCATAATTAATTAAATTATGCCAATAATAACCTTGTTTTACGGGAATTATCAGAAAGTCGTGAAACCAGCATAATTAATTAAGTTATGCCAATAATAACCTCGTTTTACGGGAATTATCAGAAAGTCATGAAACCAAAAACAAGATGTGTGAAACTGCTCATAATGATAAATATGCCAAGCGAATGCCATTGGACCCCATGAAAACTCCTCAAAACTCCATCGAAACCCCTGATGACATAAACCTGCTCCACTAACTTCGTCGTCCCCTACCCTAGAAATCCACCTTGGTTTTACTATGAAGAAGTATAAAAATGGGGACAATACATTTTTCCCATCTATGTGGGCATATGGACATCATTTTCGCATAGAGGTTGTCAATGATGGATACATGGCATAAAATTGTGGTGTGGAAGTGGAGTTCTACCAAGCTAGTTGTGTTAGCCACCATGATCAAAACCTAATGCAGGTCATGTTAGGTTACGTTGGAAAAATACAAGAGATCATTCCCCTGATGACATAAACGTGCTCCACTAACTTCGTCGTCCCCTACCCTAGAAATCCACCTTGGTTGTACTATGAAGAAGTATAAAAATGGGGACAATACATTTTTCCCATCTATGTGGGCATATGGACATCATTTTCGCATAGAGGTTGTCGATGATGGATACATGGCATAAAATTGTGGTGTGGAAGTGGAGTTCTACCAATCTAGTCGTGTTAGCCACCATGATCAAAACCTAATGCAAGGCATGTTAGGTTACGTTGGAAAAATACAAGAGATCATTCAAGTGGACTTATTTTCGTTCCAATGTGTTATTTTTATGTGCAAGTGGTGGGACACCTTTGATCGGAATAATGTAAAGGAAGATCACGATAGTGGGCTAATATCTATCAACTCTAAAGAGATGTGGCATGAAGCTAGGGAGACTTATTTTTTCCCAAAACATTGCAACCTTGTGTTTTTTAACTAAGATGTGTTGGATAGGGATTGGTGGTTTGTATTAAGACATAAACCCTAGATCAAAACATACTTTTGAGAACAAAAATGTTATCATGCCAAGCGAGAAAGATAATCAAGGTAATGACAATGGAGATTGATATGTACTTATGTTGTTTCATCATTTATACTATTGTGGTATGTTTTTGTTTTCTTTATTTAGCTAAGTATATGTTTTTTATTCATATTGTTGGCATTTTATAATATAATTGGTAACATTCACAAACATTTTTACATGTTTTTTTTGCAGTGGAAACATATTTACACTTAAAACTAAGTATTTTTGTGTAAAATATCTACGATAATAAGGATTCAAGGTCACAATCCTTTTCAAATTGGAAACTGAGAAGAAAAGAGTGAATTTAGAAATAACATTGAATATTTAATCTCGATTTAGATACTCACTGGTTTATTAATCAGTTCAAATGTTTTTTCCTTTTGTTTAGTTCAAAATCAATATAAATCATCATGTAGTGATAATTCTATGAGGACTTTAACAATGAAAAAAATGTGTATTAATATGTAAGATTTAATTCTTGACATGAAAGGTAAAGTTTTGTTTACATATTTAAATTATAGTTCTTGCAACATTATGTAAACTAAAAGGAGGCCTTGTGCATGTATAAAATGTTGATTACATTTTTTATGGACCATAAGAGAAACAAATGGGCTTACATGGATGCATGAAAGGTTTTAATTTTTCTTCATGGATAATGGAATAGTTTTGACTTTTCTTTTCAATGGTAATTATAAATAAAATTTGAACTAATAGATATTTTATGGCTAAGAATTAAATGATAAATAATTTAATGGTGATTAAGAGGCATTTGTTTGACTTTCAAATAGACTTGGTGATGTATTTTTCTTTCCTATTTTAATTTATGTAAAATAAATGTTTATTTTATGTATTTGTAAGTAAATTATTTAAAGTAGACGTGTCTTTATCATTATGAACATGATGTAATATTAGCTAATAAAAATGTGAAAACATGAATTTTAGTGACTATCTCGTGATAAGTATGTGGAAAAAATAATATTTTTTGAGTTGTTCATTAAGAAATAATCAAATATATTAGGTGTCAAAAGTTTAAATCTAATATAGTATCATTTTTGCATTATTTAACTCATTTATTATTAAAATACGTTAAATTTAAACCAAGTACAATAGCTAATAAAGAACCAAAATAGCACCTAAATGATATCTCTTTATTTCTAGATAAAAGTTCACTTACCTCTTAAAGGGAGAACTTCCAATAGAGCAAATTCCCAACTACAAGTAACTTCACAAGCCTTATTTTACATTTCTTGATCCTCATCTTTAGAGAGACAAATTTCTAATTTAAATTGGTAAGAGTTGCTTTAAATATTAAAATTAAATTGCTTGAAAATCTCATAACTTTGGTAATAAATTAAATTTTATAAAAACGAAATTTTTTAAGTTATATTAAATCTAAATTAATTGTAAAAAAATATGACTTAATTTTTTTAAATTTAACAATAGATTGAATTTTATAAACCAATATTGAATTGGTTGAATTGTAATATTGAATAATGCATTATTATTAATATTCATATTGAAAATTGAATGAGTTACACATTTTTGTATTATTAAGAACTAACTAAATTATTTTACCTTTAATTATTTTTTCCTTTTGAGTATTGAAATAATTTACTAATTATATTAGATTGAATATCAATGAACTATCTAAGCAATAGAATAATATTTATCATAATTTACAATCATAGTTTCAACCATACTAAACTTTATAATTTATAAAAATATCTTTGCATTTTTTTTAATGTAAGTCATTTCACATGCAATTTGGTATCAAAGCTTTGGATTCTAGGATTTCACTGCTCCAAACAGGACTTCGTGGAATTTTCGCTATAACTTTTTTTTCTGTGACGTTTCAGAAGATAAAACAAAAACCCATTTGAGACGAAATCGTACTGAACCTTGGGTCCAAATTTCAGGCCTTTCCTCGCTATATTTTCGGCAATATTATCTGAGGAATGTAGGGTTTTTGCAAGCTCCAGAATTCCATCTCAAATAGGCCATCATGGAATTTTCACTATAATTTGTTTTTAATGAAGTTTTAGATTCTGAAATTCAAACCTATTTGAGCCAAAATCGTGTTGAATCTTCGGCTCGAATTTCAAATTTTGTTTCGCTACATTTTCAAAGATACAGTCCAAGATAATTAGGGTTTGTGCAGACTCCCGAATTACAGCCCAAATAGGTGACCTAGGAAAAATATTCATAACTTTCTCTTTGAGCATCAGATTGAAATTTCGCAAGAAGGTATAGAAAGAGGACGGACTATAGTTTCTTGTATATATTTTTCAGAGCCAAAGGTTGAAACAGTGACTCGTGGCACTGTTAGGATATTCCGACACATAAGAAATAGTTAAGTTCAACTTGGTCTAGTATAGAGTTAGGTATGGATTTAGGTAAGTGTGTTTCTTTACCATTGTACATTTTGTAACTTACAATCCGACGGTCACGATATGTAGTGATCCAACGGTTCATTCTCTCCTCAGTATTACCGACACTTGATCCGTGGCTTGACACCTGATTGGTCCATGAATTCTATTTAAA
>APFE030071166.1:224877-256829 GCA_000404065.3 Pinus taeda
ATGTGGAAGCATTGTTTTGTGCTTTTTATATTATCCAACCAGATTGGATAAATGAAGCAAGGGATGAATGGAAGAAGGATGAAGAAGTGTGGCCACTCATTCAAAAGTTGCAGAACATCACAGTTTAAACAATATTGCTAGAACTTGACGAGGAAGGAAAAATCATGTTGGAACCTGGAGCAGTCACATAAACAAGAACCCAACAACTACGAAATCGATCAATTTCAGAGTATCTCATCAAGTGGAAGAACTTACCCGCTAAAGATTCCACATGGGAGGATAATAATTTTATACAGAAGCATCAAGAACTACTCAAGTGTTGAGGACAACACTTTTTTAAGGAGATAAGCATGTTAGGTCCCTATACTACTAGTGTAACCCCTTATTATTATTAGTACAACCCCCTTATTATATTTTTGTTCCCATGTAGTCCCCATATTTTTATTATTGTGCCCTATAGAAGCCCACTATTGTCATTATTTTTCCCTTACATTATTATTTTTATTTTGGCTCAGATTATATAATGACCCCTTAGACTCCTATATATAGAAACGAGGTCTTGTCATTTGTATAATCCAAGAATTATTCATCTGTGTAATGTAAAGGAGGTTTCTACCTCGAAGAGGCTAATTTCTAAGGTGTTGATCTTTCTTTTCTATCATTTTGTGAGTTGGTTTCATAACAAAAAAGTTATGGGCAACATCGATGCTTGTATGGTTAGTAAAGCATCGGTGCGTTTTTAGATTGTAAACAGACTGGCCAAAAAACATCTGCTAAAGAATCTGCCTGCCCACCTCCATTAGTGACCTCTGCTACAAATGGATTTTTGGGCTATTTTTATAGGGGCTTCCACAAAAACTTTTGCTAGAAGTTCTTTTCCTTGTAGTGTAAAATTATCAGGAAATGTGAAGATGTAGAAGCTTAAATTATGGAATGTGACAGTCAATGTTTTCACTGTACAGAGTGTGGAGGGATAGCGAACTTTTTTTTTGCAAATCTTTCATTGTGCGCAATGAATTACCCCATTATGGCATAATGTGCCAAAAGTAATTTGTGCCACAGAATTTTCGGTTATTTTTTATGAATTCTTTGTGTATAATGAAATTTCACAGCACAACCAAATCTTCCCGCACAAGGAAATTTGTTCGCAAAAAGATCCATGCTAATTAATTCGTTAAAGGTTATCTAGTGTCGCACAAAACCAATAGAAATACAAATCGAATATAATCGATATATCAATTTCATTTTGAAATACAGGAAAAAAAAAAGACAAACAAAAGAAAAAATAAACAAAAAACAAAAAGCTTCTATTATGTACAATAGGGAGATATAAGGAAATCATAATAAAATCCCTTTTCGAAGGCCATACTATGCACAAATTTGAAATATGATGAAAAGCAACATTATTCATGTTTCATAGCAAACAAATCTACTTTCATGTTTCATGTTGTTGACATATATGTATTGATGACATAATATAGGTGCTCAAAGCATAAGTCTGTAACATTAAGCAATACAATCATAGTAATAATAATTGTATAGAGTTTCGAATTTCAATCATCACGTCTATGATTAAACTAAATAGAATATTAGATGCAAAGCATTAAGAACTATGATTCTCAGCAGGAATCACTTATATCGTTAATGAAAATGATCAATGGCTTAGTTCATTAGCTCATTCACTATGCTATTATGGCATCTTCTCTTTAACTACTACTCTTGTATTCAGGAAAAGTAAATGTGTGAAACGTAATATGGAAAGAGGGAATTGTAAAAGAAAACGAGGATTTGCATTAAGCAACTAGACAATGTGAAATTAATCAAATTAACAAATCATGATGTTTGAATGCTTGTAAATAGAAAATGAATATGCAAATATTTAAGGACAATTAATATTTGAAATCATATACGCTAACTGTTTCACTATCAGTTGTCTTCTGGATGCATGGCTTGTTGAACCAATGTCTCCAACTTAGCTCCAATGAATTCTTTCATTGGTCCCATTGTAATCTCTAGCCTCACATTTTTATTGAATAATTGTTTTTCGATCTCCATCGCCTCTTCTTGTAACTGAATAGTTAACATGGACTTCTCGTCATTAATACTAGCATAGCCAATTAGAAATTTGATAATTTATTCTGAAGTAAAATCAATTATATCATCGAACTGTTTTGTCATTGGTTGTTTTTTCTTTACCAATTCAAATGTTAGTGTATATTTTGTAATCAATTCAAAATTTTGTATGATCTATGGGCCGTCTAGATCTTGAAAAATTTGTGTTGCCTTTAAAAATGCATCACTTCTCCTATTCTTTATGTTTTCACATCCAGAAATAATATTATCTAGTGTATTGATCATTCTTGACCATCAAGTTTTGATTTGCCTCATTCGATTAACATTTGGCAGTTCTTTGTTTTTCTTGTCCAGATCAAACAACAATTCAAGCCTTTGAGTAAAAGAACATAAGTCATTGTTAACAAAATGCTTGTCTTCATTAATATTACTTCTCACCAAATCGAGAAATGAGTTGATTTCTTGTGCTAAACGTAGCAAATCATAAACTGTCTGCCATGCATGTTCAATGATTTCTAAACTCTGGCATATATTAGCAACAACATGACAATTGGTTGCATTAACTAGTTGCAGAGCTCTAATAGATCCATGATATTTTCTAGCAGTGGGAATTGCAGATCACAAAGTCTGTATTGCGACTCGAGTCATCAACAAAGGACCCAAATTTATATCATTTTCTAGCTCTTCTATTGTTTCTTTCAATACCAAATTCTCTACTTCCCATTACTCAATAGACATTGCAAGCCAATTCCTCGTAGCTTCATGGAATCTCATAACACCCGTGGCTACAATTCCAGACATATGAACATTTTTTTTTGCCTTATCAATAACTTTTTTACTATGTATCCTTACTTTTTCAATTTTCAATATTTTACCGCCCCTGTTATAGTTTGCATCTTGAAAAGTGGCAAATTGATCATCGAAAATAGAAATTTATTTGGCAATTTGCTCCATTATCTTTTAATTTTCATTCAAAGGATTACTAACCCAATCAACAAGCAGAGTTTCAATTTCCATGTTGATAGCTTCTTGACTTCTTCTTGTTTGCAGGGGACATTTTCATTTTTCCAATTCATCCCTGGCAATAAATAGTTGATTGTTAATCATTTTTGCAGCTTCGCTATCTTTTTGTTTTCTTGCACTTGAAAATGAATCAAGAGAAACTTCAGATATGAAAACTAGAGATTGTGCAGGTTTTCTGTCTCTTTGTTTGCACTTTGTTTCAGCGTTGATACTTGCTTCTTCAACAATTTCTCTAATACTCATAGTTTCTTCTTGATTATTGCTTGGAGCACTGTGACTCTTTTCACTTTGTCTTGCAACTCTTGTCAACAAGCTCTCACATTTGATGTCACCTAGATGTGTGGTAAATAGGACTTATGGATCATTGTCTTGCTAGCCTTCAGCTTCTTCTAAATTAAAACAATGCAAAGACTTTGCAAGCTCTACAAGGTGTCTTTCATTCTTCACGGTTACTCATCCAATAGTAAATGGCAAAGAAAAAAACAACTATTTTTCTTTTTTTGTTCAAATTTAACTGGCCAATCGTAGTATTATCTGTACACTTTGGCAACAAAATACTTTTCCATAACAATTTTTGGAAGCAATAGTGGTTTACATCCAAACCCATAAACTCAAATAACCCTATTATTTCCTCTTTATTCATGTATCCATTTTACCTAGATGAAAACTTGTGCTTCATCATATATTCGATGGGGCTCTCATCCAATTATCATGCAAATAACTTGCTTTACAAAAATATCTTGAATTAAACAAAATTTGAAATAGCTTCCCACCTCCACAATATGGGATAGAAGAACTACATTGGTTCTTTGTCAAAATTGAAATTAGAGTTATGTAGAAAGTCATCAAAAGCATGACTCGACAAAAGGGTTGTTATCATATATGCCATCATGAAGAATCTACCGCTTTTGAACGAACTCATTAATTGAAAAGACAATTCATTTGAAATAAGATCAACCCAGTCGAATGCACAAATTGTTTATATGAATAATGGAACACATGGAGAATGGACCTTAGGACACTAGTCATAGTTTCTTGACTCATTATACACGCACATGGTGAATATAACTCTCTAAACAGTTCTCTAAACAAAGTAATATCTAGAGAGGAAAGATCGGAAGGAACCTCAGAAGTTGGCAAAACGAACTCTTATATGATTTTCAAGCCACCTTCCTGTGATTCTAAAAAACTATTTACTTTTGACAAATCTAAGTACATATCCAAAATTGGTAGCTTCAATATGTGCCTGAATGTCTCTGAAACCAAAGAAATATGAGTATCTTTGGCTGATAGACTAATTGTTTTTGTTCTTAAATCAAATTTCTAAGAGCGTAAATAAACAATTTCTCTGAAATCAAATACTTTTAGAATGCATGCAACATTCGCTAATTTGGTATAGCAAATACTATCATTATTCTTCTCCTACGCATATATATTCACATATTGTTGATACGCAGTCGACCATGGAAAGCTCTAATCAATGAGCACAAGTAAGTTAATAGTATCAATGTAAATATATCATTTCCTTCTCCTCATAGTCATTTCTACTATGTACTTTTAAAATATTCTATCAATCAACAACGTTTTTAATGTGCTTTAGGTAGATCATCAATACGCTAAACAACCACCACCTGTTACTATTTTATGTGTGAAATAGCTTCTACATGACATTTTCAATATATAGCAATTTAATATATAAAAAATTACATTTACGAGAAATAGTATCAATAATTCACATAATCTAAATGTGCCACAATTCTGACCAGAAAACAGTAGAAATTCCAACACGATTTCTAGAAAACTGAACACAGATTTTTGGAAAATCTAATTACAGTTGTCAAGCTTCAATATTTTGGGTATCGAAGTAATTGTTGATAGTACTAAATTTTATTATTTTTGTGTTTTCGCTATATGTTACTTTTCTACGTGTGAAATTTGTTTGACTAAACATTTTGAATAAATAGCTATTCAAAAACAACGAAGCAAATATTTCTGAGAAATAGTAGAAATAGTTTAAAAACAAATCTCGAAATTCAGTTAAAGGTTGCTTCATGTACAAAACAAATTAAATGTGAATCTTTTCTAATAATGATAGATAGCTTACATGTTGCCAACAATCGCATCCACTACTATATCGATGGCAGTTTAGAGTTAATAGTATTTATGTTCCTAATTACGTTTTGATCCATCCATTCACCAAAAGAATATCGAACCATTAATGTCATTATGATGTGTATGAAAATGAGGAAACAACACTTTGAAGAACGAAACCTTTTTTTCCTTCTTCTTCTTTCTTTTGGTTCTACATAATGCAATTTTTTAATTCTGCATTTTTTCCATTTGCAACATGCACCTCCGACATTGATTACAATCACCAATAAAACTTGGGGCACAAAATTGGAACAGAGATAAGATTTTTCTATATAATGAAACGTTGCAGACAATTATAATGAAACGTTGCATACAATTATAGTTCTCATCTTATTAGGTCAAACCTTTCCTTCATAATAACAATATTAATTGTTTTTTGCAATTGATAACATTTATTATTAAATAATGTTATTTAATTTAGTTTTATTAGTTTTAGGTTTATTATTGTTTGATAAAATATTTCATTATGTGTAGCTTTGTGCGCACAATGTAAGCTTTATTATGGGCTTCGGGCAAGAAAAGCTCTGCACAATGAATAGTTTTCTATATATAACATGAGCTATATAAATACTTGCTTCCATAGATGCATTTGTTCTTTGCATAACCTTTGCACACACACAACCAGTTTCATATAAATTTGTCCACATAGCTACTTCCATGCTCAATAACGCTCTACAAATACTCATTTACAATTTGACTATTGCAACTTTTATGATTTACAATATAAGCTTAAATATGAGTTTCAGACAAGAAAATCTCCACACAGTAAAACAAGTTTCTAATGATCTAGTAGGACTTATTTAAATACTTATTTTCTTTAAGAAAACAAATTGTATATGCCTATAACCAAATTACTTACAAATACTGGTTTACAATTGACTATTGCAAAACGAAATATGGAGTTTTTTCACAATGCTTCGAAAAAACAAAACCCATAGTTTAATGTATTATTATCATTATTATTATTATCATATGTTGTTGTGTGGAGCTTTTACTCTCGGAAAGAAACTTCCTTTGCACAATAAAAACTCTCATTCTAAGACACGCACAATGAAAACTATTTACAATGAAACATTAATGTGTGTGAATCTCGCTTTTGTACATGCATTCATAAATAAAGAGAAATGGGACAGAATAATCACATTTTCTGGTTGAGAAGCCTTCAATAGTAATCAACATAGTTATAGCAAATGTAATTGTATTTAGATTCAAGTGTTAGTCACAACAAATGCAATAGATATCTAACAACCAAAAGTTTTTCCAAGTGTTCATTTCCATTGCAACTAGAAATGGAACAGACTAAATAGTCTTTTTGCTTCATAAGCCTTGAACAGTAATGAACAAAGTTACAACAACAACAATTGTAATTGGATTCAAATCATAATCACTATAGCTATCATTCAAATAAACATCACAAATGAAATAGATATATGTGAACCAAAACTCCTACTAAATGTTAATTTTTATTGCCAACAATTTTCATAGAGAAATTACATAGAATATAAAAGCTCAAAAAAATAGTCTCATGAACTTATGTTCAATTAACGATATTGAGAAATTCTAAAGAATCCAGAGTAATACAAGTTCACATCTAAAACAGTATCTAAGAATTATTGATATAACTGGTAAGAGGTTCCAGTATTAGAACAGAGTAAACATAAATCCATTTTAATTATCATTCATTACAGAATATTAGCTAATATATAAAAGCTCAAAGGAACTATTAGAAAACAGGCGTTCAATTCTTATTCTTTATACAACGTTTGAGAACCCAGGTCCATACAACATCCCATGTGAAACATTATCTAGGACTTGTTTACATAATTAGTAAACATATTGAAAGATAGAAAAGACAGTAATCAGAATTCAAATAAGCTATGATTATAGAGCCATGGTCCAAAAAATATCATTTATTGCATAATGCATTTATGAAAATGTTAATACTTCAATCGCAAAACTAAATGCATTCGTCACAATACAAACTGCGATTGGGATCCTATCGACCATAATATCTAAAATTCATCTGCAACAAATAACAAGTAACTACATTCAGGAATTAGACTATTCCATCATAATGCACATAGAAAATTTCAATAGTAAAATGCTTTGATGACAAAAAAATTGTTCCAATGTATCAAAACATTTACAATATGCAAAAGCACAACCCATTATTGTTTAGCCCTCAATTATCTCTCGAAATCAGCTTTTTTGCAATAAATTCCTCCACTTTAGCTTTAATGAATTATTTCATCGAAGCGACAGTAATGTCTTTCTTAACACATTCATTGAATATATACTCCTCAATTTCTCTAGTTTCTTCTTGCAATTGAAAAATTGCGGTAGAGTACCCTTCATTAACACTAACAGAAGTAATTATCCATTTGATAATTTCCTCTGCAATAAAATTAGTTATATCATTGAACTTTGTTGCTTGTGATTGTTTCAGCTTCTCCAAATCATCATCAACATGCCTTTCATAATTAATCCATACTCATATGTAATGCATGGACTTATAAATCCTGAACAATCACAATCGCCTTGAGATATGCATCTGCTCTTCGATTTTCTATGTCTTTGCACTAAAAAATAATATCTTCCAATGATATGATTTTCTCAGACCACACAACGTTGATCTTCCTCATCTAATTAGCATCAGGTAGCCCTTGTTTATTGTCTAGTTCGGATAGTAAATGAATCTTCCAACTAAAAGTTAATAGTTCATTATCTACGAATTTCTTGTCCCCCTCCATTTCACTTTTGACCAACTTGACAGAAGACATAGTTATCTTCTTAAAATTGCGTACATAAAAAAGCAACTTTCCATGCACATTCAATAATCCGCAATATTTCGGATATATTATTAATGATATACAATTTCATTGTGCACATAATATTGATATGTTATTCAAATCTATGAGATCTGCCACAACTAGAAGTTGCCAATGGCAGTTTGTGTATCACTAGTGGAGTCTTCAACAAAGGACCTGCGCTTAGAGTATCGTCTAGCTCTTTTATTTTTGCCTTTAACTTTAGATTTTTTCCTTTTGTCAACTAACAGAATACGCAAGCACATCACCACTAGCTTGATGAAATTTCATCATCCTTGGCATTGCAACTAGAGTCAGATCACATTCGTTTCTGCCTGATCGACAACCTTTCTATCAGAAAGTTACACCCTTTATATATTAAATCTCTTACTGCCATTGTCATAATTTTCATCATGTAATGTGATACAACAGTCATCTAAAGTAATGTCCTTTTAGGCGATTTCATACATTTTTTTCTTGTAAGCAAGTACTAACAAAATCAGGTAGTACAAAGCTATCAACTTTCATGTCCACAGCTTCTTCAATGCTCCATGTTTCAGGAAGATTCTTGGATCTAGATGATACACTCATGTGCTCTCTTTTTGGAGTTACTCTACGAGGAGGCTCTTTGTCATCCCCTCCACCTGATAACCTATTAGCAATCAGTTTTTAGCTTCCAGTAGTTATTTTCCCTATTTTGTTGGCAGACAAAGTCACATCAATATTGTGTGTGCAAGATTGAGATTGTCCAGTAGGATTTGTGCCTCTTTGCTTATATCTTTCTCTTGTCCCAGTGATCTCTTTTTCATAAACTTGTTCAACATCTACTAGCATTTTTTGATCTTTTGTTGATACACTGTGACTTTCCTCACTCTACTCCCTATTTATTGGAAATAAGTTCTTGTACATCATAGACTCAAGGTGTTCCATGAACATTATTCCCCTATCAAAGTCTTTAATAGCTTCAGCTTCACTTAATTTAAAATCATCCAAAGAATTTGCAAAAACATTAGCATAAGTCGTATTCTTCACAGTGAATTTTGCAACAGTTAATGGAACAGAAATAAAATGTTTTTTTCTTTTTTTGTTAAAATATAGCTAGCCAACGATGATATTGCTTACAGACTTCAAAAACAAAATGTTTATCTAGAAAAAAAATATTGGCAATAGCAATGACCTATATTCAAAACCATAAGTTTGTATAACTATATTTCTTTCTCTATCCTCATATTCCCCTTTTCCAAATAAGAAAACCTCATCCTCTATCAATATTCAAGAAGGATCTTTTCCAGTTACCATGAAATACACTTGCCTTACAAACACATCTTGAATTAAACAAAAATTCAAAGAAGCTTCATGCTTCCACAATATAGGATATCTGAACTACATTGGTTCCTCGTGAAAATTGAATTTAGGATTACAAGGTAAATCGTCAAACACGTGCCTTGACACAGGAGTTGTTATTAGATATGCCATCATAAATAAGTTATCGTTCTTACATAATCTATGTAACTGAACAACTAATTCATTCGAAACGACATTGGCCCAATTGAAAATACAATTATTTCTGTATGTCTCACAAAGCACATAGAAAATGAATTTGGAACATTTGTTGTACTTTCTAGCCTTAATACATGGGTAAACAGCCAACAAAAATCCCTAAACATTTTCCTAAACAAAGAAATATCTACAAGAGAAGGATCAAAAGGAACCTCAGAAGTTGGAGAAATGAATTCTCGCACAATGTCAATCATGAGTTCTTCTGGTTCAAGAAATTGTTAGCAACAGAAAATTCCAAACGCTTGTTCGGTTCTAGTAACTTAAATAACCATCTGAGTGCATTGGGATTCAAAGTGACCTTTGTCACTCCTAGCTTAATTTTCCTCTTCCTTAAATCAAAATTATTTTCACAAAGATAAACAATTTCTATGAAATCAAAGATCTTTGGAACACACCTAACATTCGCTAATTAAGTACTCCAAATCTTGTTGCTTGTTTTCTCTTCCGTTGACAGATTCACATATCGCTCATATGTTCTCGACCAGTCAAAGCTATAATCGATGTCGGCAAGTGAGTTAACCATATCACTGCAAACATTTTACTTTCTTTGCTTTCTACCCATCTTCGCTTTACAGTAAAAAAATACTTTGTCAATGAATAATGTATTCAAATCCCATTTCACTTTACAATTCTTTGTTTTCTTCACAATCACTAATTGTTACTATTACTTGTGTGAAAATCATTACACACAACACTCTAAATAAATAGCAATTAAAGATACCAAAGCCAAATTTTATTGAAAGTAATAAGAAAAAATTATGAAATTCCAAAAGCATCTTGTCCATTTACTCTGCACTTTTCTCCTACTTCAAGATCATTGATATATATGTCATAACAAATAAAAACCTATGACATACAATAATAGGCATTGCCTAACGAGGTGGTAGATTTTCCCACATAGCAAAAAATCATTGCAATTCGTTTCTTTCAATAAAAAATCAGCAACACGAGTGTTTGAATAATGTTTTGTGAGAGTGGAAATGTAATCAACATCATCAAAAACCCCATCGAAAAATTTTCCCATACCACAAAAATCGCCGCAATCTAGCATTTTTTTCAATAAAAATCCCATAGCATGAACGTTTAAATCTTGTTTTTTGATAGTGAAAATGGATTAAGTATAATCAAAAACCCCATCGACACTCAAGATCATAAAAGTTGATAGTTGTAACCTCGAGTTACAAAAAAATTCCACCATATTTTATCAAGAACTGACGGAATTTCCATTGTTTTTCCTATCAATTTGAAGACTCGTAAAACTATCAATAATAGCTACAAATAGTAAAGTGTGAAAGGAAATTCACAAATAAATACTATGCCAACACATATTCATCTACCTTTTACGATGAATTGACTTGACATCTGGTCCCCACTACTTTGTAAAATTGAACCAAATTTGATTTACGAATGACTTGACACACTTATTTCTCACAAAATTTGTCATGTAGTTTCGATGCAGTGGGAAGCTTATTCCACACAAATGGATTTAATTTTAAACTCTTTGATTTTAGCAGATGTGAAACTAATTTAATTACTAGAAAAAGAAACTTTAATTTGTAATGTAATAGGCACAACTTCAAAAATAAATTTGTAAACTAGAAATAACTAATAATTTGTCGATTAAATACTTATTACTATCATGCAATATTATATTAAGTGTATTTTTAATGGATTCCAACAAGTACTACTCTGGGGTAGAACGTGTGTGCGGAACAAAGACGAGAAACGTTGATACTATTGGACAACTATCTGGGCTCCCAACTTATGGCCGAAGGTGCCCACTTTCCTCTAGATGCTTTGTCAGAACAAAATCCTCACCTGGGATAATCTACGGAAGAGAAACTTTCATGGACCTTCCATTTACCCCAATTGCAATCAGGAAGAAGAAACCACTTTGCATCTCATGAACACATTCCCTCTGGCTCATAAGCTCTGGGAAAAAGTCAGTTTTAGATGTCAAAGGGATAGCAAAATCAAGGAAGACATCTCTATCACTGTTCGCAATTGGGTAAGAAATCCTTATAAGAGCAAGATTCTTAACTCCTTATGGAAGCTTATCCCCAGCCTGCTTATGTGGACTATATGGAAGGAGAGAAACAAACGCATCTTCAAGAATCAGTCAACGCCTATGGACATCATTTGGAACAATGTTTGTCAAAACCTCAAGGAAACTCTTCTACTCCAATCTTGACATGACGACGACCTTCCCTCACTGCCACGGGAAAAGATTATTTGGGACAACTAGAATCTACATTGGAATCAAGAATTGAAAATTTCAGCCAAAACTATAGCAAAAAGTCCAATCTCAAACAAATGGATCCCTTCTCCTCAGCATGTGTTCCAACTGAATTTCGACGGAGCCTCAAAATGCAATCCAGGTAAAGCCGGATTTGGAGGAATTTTCAGAGATCATAAAGGGGCCATCCTTCTAACTTTTCTAGGCTCGAAAGGATGGGACTCTAATAACTCAGCAGAGCTTGAAGGGTTATGGCAAGGACTCCTTTTAGCTTAGTCACATGATTTTTTACCTCTCATCATTGAAGGCAACTCTCAAATTCTAATAAATATGGTGAACAAAATTATGCACGGGACTCCCTTAAACAAAATTGGCAAGAATTGGAGACTAGCCAAAAGACTGGAACTAGTTGAAGCTTGGCTCAGAGCCCATAGAGCAGTTAATTTCAAACATATTCGTCGAGAAGGCAATAAGGTGGCTAACCTTCTTGCCAACATAGGGGTGGAGAGTAACTCTACTCTGAAAGCTAATGAGTTATCTTCTAATGCAACTGATGCACAGATGAAGGAATTCAATGAAATAGTTGAGAAGGAGAAGACTCAGGAAGGTTCTCCTAGTCGCAGTAATTGCAGGGATACTGGTAAGAACGCAATGGATGAATCCCTCTTCACCTTGCATGGCCTGTTCGGTGGCATTCAGCATAGTGAAGGGGGCAACTCTGCTGCCACACACCCTTCTGGTGGTTCGAGTTTTGAAAGGCCTGCCATGCAGGGTGCGATGGCAATGGTGATCGGCGATTAAACGAGGACCATCGATCGCGCGCACGGATAGACGACCCAAACCACATCGGCGAATCGCAGAATGGGGAGACCAATGGGCAAGGCCTTTACACATAGCAATATGCGATTGTGATCATATCGCATCGCAATATCGCATCGGCGGAAACCTCATCAGCGAATCACAGAATGGGGAGACCAAAGGGCAAGGCCTTTTCATATAGCAATATGTGATTACGATCTGATCACATCTCAATATCACATCGGCAGAAACCAAGGGGTGGAGCCTTTACACCTTCATATATGCGATGCGATGATGAGGACCCGACAGTATTCTAAATATTATTTGATAATATTTGAGGTCCGCAGAAAATCCAGTTTCAATGTATTTTCAATGTATTTCGTTATATAATGAAATAACGAAGGTGGGGGAGAGACTCACAGAGATGGGGGAGAGCCACACAGCAGCACTTCCAGGGACTTGGTGGATGACATGGCGAATGAGTAGGCTTGCCCAATCATCGAGGAGCCCATTCCGACTGACCTCAACTAAGGTGACGTGGCTTCCAGGTAGTGGATGTGGCTGACGAAGAATAGGCAAGGGCTGCCTGATGATAGTTCGAGGCCGGCTATGGCTGCCCAGGTGTTCATTATCTGGTCTTTTTGTTTTTTCCTAGTGTTTCTTGGGTTCTGGTTTCCTTTCTAGACTATTCGTCAAGGAACCATCTTACTGTTTCTTTTGTGAGGTCTGGACTTGAGAAGTGATACCATTTTTGAGGTTTCTGCTCTCACTGGACTGATTTCCCCAATGTTGGGGCAGTCCAGATTTTGTTGATACTCTACACTACCTTGGTCGAGGCCTTGTCCTCTTTGTATCTTTCTATACATATTAATAGATTACTTTTACTTAGAAAAAATGTTACATAACATTTGTCCTATACTAGCCTATAGAACACCTTCCAACTCTCAATGCAATTAACTAAGAATAGAGACCATTCTTATTTGTTCGTTGTCAACAAATTAGAAAATAAATAAAGTCTTTTTTTGTTAGTAACTTATGAGCATAAACAAGTCTTCATTTCTTTTCTTCTTACAAACTAATTAAGCAAACATGTTTTCCCCTATTTCCAACTCATAATCAAAAGTAAATCTTTGTTATTATTATTATTGTCATGCAATAAAATGAAAAATGACTCTTCATAACTTACCAATGTCCATAATATGTTGGAAAATACATTCTTCCCATGTAAAGCTTAAATTAATGATATTTAACATTTCCTTTCAACAATAAAAAATAACATACATAACTTTTAAAGCCAGTTCTTAAAAACTTGACTCTTGCGATAATGGATATTGTATTGATCATACATAAATTGAATAGTACTTGATCCTTATTTTAATTTTGAGGAAACTCACGCTAAAGACATTATCATGATATAACTTTCAAACACAAAAAAATGATCATATTAGCATAAAATGTTGAATGCATTTAGATAAATCATGGTTTTGGATATCCAAATATATTTACAACCACTAGCTATCAAATAGTATATTGTTACTTATTTTATTTTGGAAAACATTATTCATATTAAGAAGAAAAATTATTCATCAAACAACCTAAGTGCCAAAGAAAAGGCCTTTACATTAAATTGTGCCTTAACGGAATAATGAAGAACATATCTTAGAATGATAATATGTTTAACTCTGATATGTTTACGTCAAACCTTAAGCAAATACTCTTTATAAGAAACTAGATGATACACTAAAATTAAATGTGAGTTCACATTACATTTTTCATACAAAATATAAAATAGCAACTTACTAATAATAAACCCCTTAATAGTGGAAATGACAAATGAGATCCACATCACCAACATCTAAATTGATCTCATTGAAGTAAATGTGTACCAAATGAAGTCTAACACCCATGAGCAAAATCACATTTTGAAATTAAATAGTGAAGTATTTCACATTAGCTATAATTTGAAAGTGCATCAATTGTGAATATACTAAAAAAAGGCATCCCTTGAAGGGATAGCCTTAAAACACTAGCAACCATACAAAGACCACACCTTGTAGGAAATTCGAAAGGACCACACTATACATATAAAATTCATCCATTTTTCTTCCACATATGAGAGACTTTAGTGTATATTCAACTTTTCTTGAAGAGATGTGGTTAGTGAAGTATTAGCATATCCATATAGGTTTGTCATACTTCTACACAATCCCACCCACCAAATAAAACACAAAACTCATATATTGATTTTTTATACTTCATTAACAGGAATCCACTAATGAATATTTCAAATAGCATGAGTGTCTCATCCAATCATTTGAAATCACTGCAAGAGATTATGCCAAATCCTCCATAATCTAATTCTCTCGCTCCTTTCTTGGATGTTTTCTTAATAGTGAAGTTTGTGCACATAAACAAGATCTGATTATTGTTCTTCTCATATCCAAATCAATGTTAAGCAAGATTCAAGAGACCAGGAAAATACAAAGATGAATTTCATCCACACTTTCCAAAAAAATGTAGCATAGATAAGTCATCAATTTTAAAATTCCAAAAAAAAAATAACATCAATGAATAAAACTAAACACTTGTTTCTATAATATTTTCCAAAATTTATCAAAAAATAAAACATATTTGTACTTGAAACATTTGCTACCATTTATTTATCTATTTTGTTAGTTTCCAATCTATAAATATTTGATTTTATAAAATATTCATTTTAATTTTCTAAAAAAATATTAAAAATACTTTTCATAATCCAAATTTATTATTTCTTTTAATATTGTGGAAAAATTTATACTTATTAAATAAAATGTTCTTATAAAACAATAATAGTATGCTTAAATAAAACTTAGCCATTGTTTTATAATATTTTTCATAATTCATTAAAACATTCACAAATATTTTATTTATTATTAAAACATTCACAAAAATCTTTTCGAATGTGATATATTTGATTAAATTTCATATATTTGATTCTCATTGATTGATTTTCATCTGAGACTGGTTTGATCCTATGAAAAAATACTTTCCTACTACCCAAGTTTCCACTGATTGCTCACCTTTCGTTACTGTCATGAGAATTTATACTTCTTGTAACTCTTACAGTCCTTATTGATATTGACATCACACTTGCCAGGGCTATTTTTCCACGTAAATGACAATAATTCAAGAGGTACTCGAAGAAGTATCTAATCATGGAGTAGCTGAACTGTTTTACTTTTAGATTTACACGTGATTAAGATAAATGAAATTATGGGAAAAAACAGTGAAGGTACGATCAAAAATAGCATCTAAAAAGAAAAACAATTCCCATGATAGGTGGATGAGCAGGTTTAACTAGTCATGAAAGTCACTTTGAAACCTCTTATGTGTTATTTGTTATTATTATTAGAGTTTAATCTATATTAATTTTAATAATGTTTTTCGAATTAATCACATTTCATGTTATTAGTCAAAATTTTGAACTCACTAATGTAATTCATCTTCTCTATTGTTGTTATTATTCATCCCCTCTATTGTTGTTATTAGAAGATATAGTTTATCCTCTTTGTTGTTATTATTATTAGAAGAAATCAATGAAAACTATTTAAGCACACAGTAATGGAAGAGGATTACTCTTCCTCGTCTAGTGGCTTTGTTGGAGATGGATCAGTTGATTTCCATGGACACTCTGTTAGGAGAGCTCATACTGGACGCTGGAAAGCATCACTCTTCATAATTGGTATGAATTCATTTGAATTCTATTCTCTGATACATTCAATTGTATTGTAGTAGCTGGTATGTTTGTTCCGAATGTTTTGTCATCAACATTACAATTGAATTCTCTTACACATTCCGTTATATTCTGGTCCATATGATTTACCATCATCTTCTTCACAGGAGTGGAGATAGCAGAAAGGTTAGCCCATGCAGGCATTCTTTCAAATTTGGTGACTTACCTCACAGATGTTAGGCATGAGAGCACCACTACTGCTGCAAAGAATGTGAATGTCTGGTCTGGTGTGGCCGCCATGCTTCCCTTCCTTGGCGCTTTTGTTGCAGATTCATATTTGGGTCGATATTGGACCATTGCCCTGTCTTCTGTCATCTATTTGATGGTTAGTATTTTCTTTTTTCTTTCAAAGTGTTTCTGTAAACATATCCCGAGAGGTAACTAGTTGGCCAAAACAATCTAGGATTTGCACCCAATCTCATTTCTTTGATACCCATGTTAAACAGCTAAAGGTAGACTGCAGCTAAAGTTTGGTTGGTATTTTTTTCTCTCTTACTTTTTTCTGAAGTGCTTCAAGAAACATACACTGAGGGGGTCTGAGTGGACTTCCTTCTGCCTAGGTGCTAGGTTTGAGAGGTAATGGTTTATCTTAAACAATCTAGATTTGCACCGAATCTCAATCCTTTAAAACTCAGACTAGACAGCTAGGGATACACCAGCTAGACGCTGGTACGTAATTTCTTTTTCACTTTTTCCTTTTCAAAAATGTTTCAAGAAATTAGAAGTTTGAAGTTTGAATGTGGTTCCTTCTATTCAGATGCTAGGTCTGAGAGATAAGCTCAAAACAACCTAGAATTTGTATTCAGTTTCAATGTCCCATCTTTATAAATTCATGCTATACCGCCAGGGCAGAGGGCAGTTAAATGGAACTGATGGACTGGTTAACAATTACTGAATCACACCCATTAGCATAAAATAGATGGTGACATAGCGGAAGCACTTCTTGTGAAAAAGTCACCCGTTCAAAATCTCATAGATTCCCAAACTGTCCAACAGCATGGAACCTTATCTGATTAAGTTAATCAGGACCATCCCACTCAAGCCAACATGGACGTTCCTTCCACGAATAGATCTTGAAGGATAAATCCTCTTTTAGCGCCAAAGTTGATCACAAATTTATTGGGTTGACCTTCCAGTATCTGTCACCCCACTGGCATTTTTTGTAAAGTTGTAATACTACGAAATTGATAATTCTGTATCTGTACAATTGCTTCCCAATGAATTCCTGCGAAATTTGATGGATACAAGAAGGTTTTGCTATATATTTTGGGCGAATTAAACCCCTATTTAAAAGGACAACAGGATTTGAAAATTTTAGCCTCGTGAATGGAGACTGAGTAACAAACACTGCTTGCAATGGGTTGTTACATGGATTAATTTTGGTCACTTTATCAGCCTCTCTTAGGAGTTTGAATCGGATTTGGATTTTCTTCTTCTCAATCTACCTGGTTGCTCTGGGGCAAGGAGGCCACAAGCCCTCTTTAGAAGCATTTGGTGCAGATCAGTTTGAAGAGGACCACCCGTTAGAGAAGGAGCATAAGAGTTCATTCTTCAACTATTGGAATTGTGGTATATGCATTGGTAGTTTTATAGGAGTCACTGTACTCGTGTATATTCAGGACAATGTTGAATGGGGTCTGGGATTTGGCATTCCCGCCGTGACCATGGCAATAGCTCTGTTTATTTCTTCTGCGGGACCAGATTCTACCGGCATAAACTGCCTGGTGGTAGTCCTCTCACTCGAATTATCCATGTCTTTGTTGCGACGTTTCACAAGTGGAATGTTTCTCCTCCTCATCAAGAAAAAAGTAAAGTGGCTGCCGCTGCAGAAAGAGAAGTTTTTAAGTTTGGGTCAAGAAGACAATATTTGCCTACTAATCAGTTTAGGTAAGCAATCACTGGTCACAGTTGCTTTGCAAATTGAATTTATTGGAGTCGCAGTTGCTTTGCCATGTGACATGGTAATTTCTGAAGCTCTTGATAGTTGAAATAATAACACTGTAGGAAGCAGGGTGTGGTGTACTGGCAATTTAGATTTTAGCGATATAGCATAGAATATCTCACTCTACTTCCTGACCACAACTAAGGTGCAATGAGTCCCTAAGTCCTATTTCTATTTCATTTCAGTCTTGTTATTCTTGCTTCTTGTTGGGTGTACTCTAATTCTTTTCAGTTTTAGATGAGCTGAGAGATTTGTGATCGATATCCTCATTCTTGAGTTTCAGGTTTCTTGACAAAGCCACAGTTGAAGATGAATTAGACTATGATTGCAAAACAACCCGTAATTGGCGACTATGCACAGTCCAAGAAATTGAAGAGGTGAAAGCTGTTCTTGGGCTGTCACCAATTTGGATGTCATGTTTGATATTTGGGGTTGTCTATGCACAATCTTCAACATTTTTCACAAAACAGGGCGCCACAATGGATAGAAAGATTGGAAAACATTTTGAGATCCCTGCTGCAAGCTTACAGTGTTTTATTAGCCTATCTATTATTGTACTGTTGCCTATCTATTATCGGATCTTTGTTCCGATTGCAAGAAACTTGACAGGGAATGAACGGGGTATATCTTTTCTTCAGAGGATAGGCACTGGCATGTTCATGTCCACTCTGTCAATGATTGTTGCTGCGTTGACAGAGACAAGAAGAATCAAGGAAGCAAAGGATAATGGACTAGTAGATATTCCCACTGCAACAATTCCATTGAGCATTTCTTTGCTGCTTGCACAATATGCGTTGTTTGGTATAGCTGACGTATTTACAATAGTAGGATTGCAAGAGTACTTTTATGATCAGATGCCAGACCCTATGAAAAGCCTGGGTATTGCGGTGTATCTGAGTGTTTTAGGGGTTGGTAGTTTCCTTAGCAGCATCCTTATTTCAGTTACTGAGAAGCTTAGTTGCAGAAGCCAGGGAAGTTGCTGGTTTGTAGACAACTTGAACAAAGCTCATTTAGACTACTTTTATTGGCTTCTAGCCTCTCTGAGTGCAGTCAACCTTTGCATTTACATGTTCTTAGCCAGCTGCTATAAGTATAAAAATGCCCAGAATAATATTTCCAATCGGGAGGAATCGTGCAGGGCAACATCACTTCTCGCTTCATCAGCATATGTCGAGATACTGGAAGAGAACAGTTTAAGACTTTTCAGTTGTATGCGTTGAATTAGCAACTAAAGGTCTCAATTTAGTTTTTTTTCAGGCACTTGAGAGGTCTGGGTAAACCTTTGTTCAAAAATGTTGATTTTGATTTCACTATAGAAGTGAAGAGAGTTCACAGTCCAAAATATATTGTTGCAATTAATATCTAATTGCTGATTTGAAATAATTATCATCCTCTTTGGGAATATTGTATATGTGATAAGCCAATGTTCTTAGAATGTCAAAATTGTAATGGTATTCTAACAGGTATAATAAAAGGGCATTAGTGATTATATATATATGTGCTTGAAATGAAAGTACAAGAAATCTTGATTATGGGGGTTTACCATAAAAAAATTGAAGAAAGTCGAACTTGTGATCAGCAATAATTAGTAACAATATTAAAAAACTTCACATCTAACTTTTATATTATATATATAATATAATTTGTTTTTCCCTTACTAGTATAGATCCATTTTAATCACAGATTTAGCAAGAGCCCAGAGGGATCAAATATCTTGAGGTGCAAACCTCTTTTAGAGTAGAAAAAATGAATAAAAAGTTTGCATACAAGAAGCTCACTAAATTTGTAATTAGCGTTCACACACACACATATATTTTTGAATTTATAAAATGGATTCAATGTCTTCAAAAGTTACTTCAGAGCATGGATTATGTACACTACACACTTAACCTTGCAATTAACATACCCAATTAAAAAAAATGATAAAAAAATATACATAAAATAATGGCCACACTGTGAAATAGTAAAGCTACTTGAAATGCTTTAACCATAAAAAAAAAAACTATTTTTCAATTGCCTTATATAATGTAATTATAGTTTTCTGGAATCATATAATAATGTACACATTTAAATATTTTATTTAATGATTACATGAAATTTTATTATTAATAATATTATTTAATATTGATATTAATTTTACTAAGAAAAAATGAATTATATATATCTTTCTATTTGATTTTTTTAAAAACTTTAATAGTTCTTGTATTGAAATATTTCATGATGACAAACAATATAAGATTTTCCATTTCTTTAATCTCCATATACTATGCATGAATTTGAAGATTGAAATTAAATTATTACTGAATTTTTTAATTTTTATTTAATTATGTACTGAATTATTTTAAATACAACTTTTTCATACTCAAAAGTGAAAATATAATATATATATTTTAAACTTTAAGTAATTTTTCTATAAACTTGATATAATATTATGATATTTCATATGGATATCCAAATATCAAGGGTAAAACATGTACTTTCATTTTTTTATATTGTAATCGATATTTTTCTTTTTTAATTTAAAGAACGGTTTTTTTTTAAAGAGACACATGTCAACTTGAGGTTGAGAATTACACAACCCTCTCATACTGGGTTGTACAAATTGACATCAAAGTTAGTTAAGAATATATTCATTGATTCTTGGGAGAAGTCTCTCTCTCTCAACACAAGTGTCGCTTTGTTTTCCCTTTATTGTATTTCTCTTTTTTCCCTCTTTTTATTTTTACTTATCAACACATGTTTATTGACATCAAACTTAGTTAAGAACGCAATCCTTGATTCTCAAGAGTAAGCTTGTGTCTCTTGCGCCCCTGGAAGAGTTGTTTGACCCTTCTCTTCTTAGTTTGCTTGACCTTTAAGTCCATGTCAATAATGATAATTTTCAAAAAAAGATAAATATAAAATAATTTTACAACTTAATGTATTGTGCACAAATAGAGCCAATGATAATTGCACACTAAGTTTTGTTAGAACTCCGAGTATTGCACACAAAAGTAACCTAATGCTAGATGCATAATTAGTTAAAGTCATATTTTGAGTAGTTAATGAAAGTTTCAATGAAGGGAAAATATGAGAGATTATATTAAAAAGACACTCTTCATGTGTACATTAGCCTCCATGTCAAGTCCACCATATTAGGGTTGTTTGATGATGGTGCTCCCAAACCTAAGTTATCACTGTATATGACAAGCCCCTTATATTTTCCTTACAAATTTTTCTTTTATAATTTGTGAGCGAGATACTTCAAAGCAATGGTGAAAAGAGTTGAATCAAAGTTTGATGGGCACTAATTTAACATTGTTTGTAGGTATTTTTGGTGGATTTGTCATCTACATTAACATTCTACATATCATCTATAATCTTGAATAATATTTGAGACCAGGTTGTACTTATGCCCATTCAAAGGTATGCTATGAATATTTTAAAACTTCATTATATTTCTCATAAAATTGTTGTTGATTTTTTGCTTTAGAGAATAACTAAATATAGTTTTTGCATTTGCATATTTGTTTTCATTGTTTGAGACATTATTTACCATGTCTACATGGAATAAATGTGAAGAGACTGATGGGAAAAAATTATTACAATATTATAAAAAGGCAAATGATGGTGTGGTGGGGGGAAGTTTTGCGGGGGGGGAAGTTTGCGGGGGTTTCATAGAGAAAGATCATTTAGCTAGCATACAAGGGTATGTCACACCAAGCCTTCATGTTTACCCAAATATTAGATAGGAAATGCTAGCATCTATTGAATAATATCTAGTAGAAATGACCAAGAAAGAATAGATTGAATCTAAGTAGGGAGGAGGAGAGATATTGCACCCATAGGTTATATTAGTTGTGAAGGCTCCTCCACTCTTTTTGTAGGGTACCCTTTAGATATATTGCTCCAATTCACAACAACCCTACACTAAAGATGAAGATGATTAATGTTTTTTTTGTACTTGCCACAACCCCTACCTCTAACACTTTGTCCATAATCAATAGCCATTGGAAGAAGAAATACAAAGAATAAACAATTAAATGTGTGGCTAGATGGTGATATGACACACATGTCCCTTTCAATTCTCTAAAGGCCTTAAAATATGGTAAGGGATTTGAAGGCATGCATTTTAATGACTAAAGGGGATACTTTTATAGAATGTGTTGGATCCATAAATGAATACTTGAAAAGTTACAAAACATCATGGACTAAAAGAAGATGCACCATCATGTGGGATAGATGGGATGATGGAAGGTCTCATGCCATACTTGTTTTTAACTCACAAGGACCCATGTTTTTAAAATTAGTATATGCATTTAATTGGTAAAGGATACATAATTATTATTTCAGAATTGGATAAGTTGGTTGTGCATTTCGTGGTGGAGAATATTGCATATATCATTTATGATATTGTCTCTAACTATGTTCCATGAGTAAGTTTTTGAAAGAAAAACACCCAACCACATTATGAATGTCATGTGCTACACAATTCCTAGACCTCATCTAGGAGGATATAAGCAAACTATTTTTGCGTGAAGAAGGTTGTATATCATACCAAGTGCATCACCAAATACATCTACAACCACATGCAAGTGTTGAAATTTATGAGGGAAAACAAGGGCATTGAGAGCTTACTAAGTTATACCATCACCATATTTATAACAAAATTCCTCACATTGTGATCTCTCATTTCCTATACAAATGACTTGAGGGAGTTGTTTTCTTCTAATGAGTGGACTAAATATCAATGGAGTAGTGAGGCTAATAGGGAAGACATGTAGGAAATATTCTAAAACCAATTTTTGATCTAGAGAATCAAATATTGTAAAAGTGATTAGTCCCCTTATTTAGGTGTTGTGGATGGTGGATGGTGGATGGGGATTAAGTGACTATGTGTTATATTAAAGGGTCATGTATTAGGCCAAAGAGTAAGGGCATCATACAAGGATAAAACAAAAAATACCTAACTACTTGGAAGAACATTGATAACCAATGGAACTACCAATTATGTTGGCCCATATGCAATATCCAAAGGTGAAGGTGGAAAATATCCAAAACAAGTTTCAAATGGGAACTTACCAGTAGAAGTGTGGAATGTCTGTTATAAGAGTGTTGTATATATATGAGATTCTTGTCCCCGGTGTTTGGATGCTTCTTATTGTAAACCCTCAAAAGTTTCATCAAAGTCTCACTGACTAATTCTATCTTCTCATCTATCTATGAATGGAATGTTGTAGACATGGGGGCTTCACTGGGGGAGAAATATCATACCATGTGCATTCATATTGGGGGATATTTATTGAGGAAAAAATGACATAATATATTGGGGATATATGGGGGTAAAGGGTTTTTATATTGACAAATATAAAAAATTGAGCTTAAAGTTAATGAAAAAATATAAAGGGGTATAAAAAATGTTAATGAAAAAATGAATACCTACATTATCTAGTGAAAGTAGGGGTTTTCTAAATTGGGAAGTTGTATTGGTTTCATATTGGTAGGGGATTAAATAATGTGATTTTAAGAGGGATTTTCCAATATGTAGTTAAATTAAGGGTATTGTTTAATATGCCATGAACATACGTGATATTTCAAAGGTTCACTGAGTGAATCCCCCATGGTTGTAGACCTCTCCAAGTTCATGTTCATCTTCTCCCACAACGTAGTCCAAAATGCACTAAGAAATCTCATGTCCCTATCGAAAACAATGCTCCTTAGTATACCAAAGTGCACGTAAACATGTCCAAAGAAAATCTTTGTTGCCTCTTAGCCACTAATGGTCTTTTTACAAAGCATTAGAACACACATCTTATTGAACTTGTCAACTACCTTGAATAGGTAGTCATGTCCCTTCCTAGTTATTGGTAAGCCTCCCACAAAGTCCATGAAAATGCTTTCGCGGGGATAGGTGGGTATAGGTAAGGGATAATATAGACCCTGTTTCTTGTTACTAGGCTTGATGGTACAACAAAGAATGCATCCTCTCTTGAACCTAACTACCTATTCTTGCATCTTCGGTCAATGCACATACCTCTACAAGTTGACCACTTTCTTCCCTACACCAATGTTCTCTACTACCTTGGAGGTGAGAGCCTTTCTAATTAGCTACAATTTCTCACCTTTAGGAACACGTAACTTATCCAACTTGCATAGTAACCCATACTAGAGATGGTAGTCATTGGTGTTGTTGCCATCATGCACATGACTTTGGATCTGCAATTGCTGAAAAACTTCTTTAAAGTTCTCATCCTCTGAATATGGCTCTCTGTATGCATCATGGGTGAATGTCTCCATGTGCATTAGAGTTCCCAGAGATGTGATATTTGATGTGGGTGGCCTTGAAAGCATGTTGGTGAACCTGTTTGTGCTGCCTTTCTTGTACTTGATCACTAAATAAAACTTTTGTAGAAACTCCATCCACTTGTAATGCTTGATTTATTGTATATTACTTTGGGCCTGTAGGTACTATAGTGGCTAGTGATATGTGTATATTATTGTCTCCTTTACCATTAGATAATGCTTCCACTTCTTCACAACTTACACCAAGGCATAGAGATCCTCGTCATAGGCAAGGTAGTTAATAATTGTCCCATGAAATACTCAAAATGATGTCATATAGGCCTTCCTCCCTACATCAAGAATTATCCCATAACATACCCACTCACATCTGTCTCCACTTTAAAGTGTTATTGCAAGTTTGATAATGCCAAAATTGGTGCTTGATTGGTCTTATTTAATTCATCAAAATCCCTCTACTAACCCTTTTCCCACTGGAAAATCTTGACACTTGTTGCTATGGTGTGGTGGTGTTGCTACCACTAAAAATGAGCTTATGAATTTCCTCAAGTACTATGTCGCCCAAGAAAAACTACTAACCTCAGAAGAATTAGTAGGAACCAAGCATTTCATGATGGCCTCCATCTTGGCAAGATCAATTTTCAACTCTCCTCCACCTATCACATACCCTAGATAGACCAAAGACTGATGTGTAAACTCACACTTCTTGAGATTTGCTAGCAGTTAGTGCTTCTTTAATGTCTCTAGCACTTATGTCAAATGTGAGATGTGTTCCTCCCATGTAGCACTATATATCAATATAGAATACAAATAGACAATAACAAATGAATCTATAAAAGGGTGCAATATATCATTGATTAACCTCATAAACATAGCTAGTGTATTGCATAGGTTGAATGGCATGACTAACCACTCATACAAACCTTGCATATTTTTGAAGGAAGTCTTCCAAGTGTCCTCTTATTTGACTCGAACCTGGTGATATCCATACTTTAACTCTAGCTTGGTGAAGTATTTTTCTTGCTGCAACTAATCAAGAAAATCATCAATCTTGGGAAAGGGGTACATGTTCTTAAGTGTGATTTTGTTCAATGCCTTGTAATTAATACAAATCCACCAAGTCCCATCCTTCTTTGGCACAATGATGATGGGTGACCCACATGGTGATGTACTCGATCAAATGACACCTTGTTCTAGTAGTTTTTGAACTATTTTTTCACTTTTCACTACACTTGCTTGTATAAAAAACTACACAGGTACAACCCAATGTTTGGAAATGGGGATTCTGACAATAGTTGGATCTCATGCTACAATTCCCTCTTCAGTGGTAGCCCTTTAGGCTCCCAGAACAGATCCCTATGATTCCTATTTAGTGTAACAAAATTTTGAAATGATTAGTGCCTTGGATTATAAATTTTTTATTGAGTACTAATTCGATTCAAGTAATTGTTTTGCACAAATTTCAAGGATTGATATGACTTATCTTCCCAAAATCCTGAAGCATCTTACATATGTTATATGCTTAGTATGACAAGAGGATTAGCAAGCAACAACATTTTGTTAATTACTATTGGAATAAAAAATATGATAACAAATCATTAGCTTAAAGGGAGCTACTGAAGGATAATCACCTTGTTAGATATGTATGTGGTGATTGGACAATGTAGTTATCATTCACAACTATGGAAAGTTACAATGTGGGATGAAAATTGTGGAAACAAATGATTTCATTTCTTTGTTAACATTGGTGCCTAGGCTAGCCTACTTACTACAATCATCAATAGAACAAAAGTTCTTTAACTTCCTAGATCCCTTTTATTTAGTGAAATGCATGTGTGAGTGTAATAAAAACCCTTTGCTCTCAAAGCTTAAGGGAACTTTAAACATGATTTTCAATACTTACCCATAATGTTTCAATTTAGTTATAAGTTAGTCAACGACTACAAAACAAATTGAAAAATACACAAGAAATCAGTGAAGAAAAATGAATTATACATCATGAGTTATGGTATCCTTATTCCCTTAGATAATCAAGGTGAGGGACATACCAAGTTTCTCTTGCAAGGCCTTAGCTGGAGGTGGTGTAAAATTGGTTCCTATTGTTAGAGCTACTTGACCAACCAGAATATGATTTGGAGACTAATGTGTGGAGCTTACATTTATGGGAAAAATTAATGTGGAAAGAAAAGGACAAAGGTTATTGATGGATCAAGCAAATGTTCCAAAGGATCATGAACCAACATGACAAGTGTAACTAATTGATGTTAGACAAATCCTTGGTTGTCAAATGGTGAACCTCACGGGGATTAGTAGGTTCTCTGAGGCTGAAAATGATGTAAAAATTAAAAAAGAGTACATAAATACAAGTAGCAAGAGGAGGATGGACTTGATCAAATAATGAAGAGGGCTCACAAAAACCTAGATAATCTCTATATGGTAATTGGAGATCATGAATTGGTAATGATTTGTTGACAATTCCAATGAGGCCAAAGTGTGGGGGGTGCATATATGTTGCGGAGGAGAGACACATGGATAACAAGGATGGCACCCATCCATGCAAACATACACCTTACTCATCTAATCGGGGCACTTCATTCTTAAAATATGACACCTCTTTTATCTAACACAACTAACTAGGGTGTTGGAAAATAAATTAAGTTAATCAATAACCAAGTAGCGATCTCACATCATTACAAAATTTTAACTTTTATTTATGGTTTTATGGTTTTATACATGAAGTCATGAATCATTACGAGCGATATGTTATAGTATAATAATGCATTGTGACATTGGGTAAAATTCAAATAGGTGTAGGTCATGGTACAAAGAAAAATAGGATGACAACCATGTAGAACTAAAATTATCTCACAACAAAGGTCGTGGAAAAAATAAATGCTTTTTGGGCTAAAAGGGTGGAAAATGGTGTGAAAGAGGAGTTTTTTCTAGAAAAAATGTTAGGAATCATGTGACTTAGGAAGTGATTTCAAGCTAGGAATGTGAAGGAAATGTGCTTAGAAATGTGATGTCTAAAAAAGGGGTACATTAAGCTTAAGAGGGTGACCTTGGAAGAGGTGACTATCAATTAATAAAGTCAAGTATACATAATATGTAAGCATGAGCAAATGGATCTTGAGGGAGTAATCATTAGGAACTGATAGGTGCCATAAGAATTTAGTGCACTAGTGTAGATTTTGCACCCAATAAATGGTATTGTGGCATTGGTACTTCATTTTATATTCTTTTTTAGGTGTTGATTTTAATTATTGCATATATTTTCATCAGAATGAGATATAGTGAAAATTATCAAAAGGAAATGTCAATATTTCAATTGTAGTGTAGATAAAATGAAAAAATGTGGATGTACTCTAATCACACACTAGATACCTAGTTGTTCACAAATGTTCTATACCTAGTTTATATGTATATGTTGTTGATTGTGATTAAGCACATGCATTTGGTTTTAACTAATGTATGATTAATTGGTACTTACCTTGCCATTAATTAATGTAATGCAAATTCCACTTATCTTGGAGGCACTTTTTTATAAAGAGCACCAATGGATTTTTCTCATCTTCTTGTCATGGGATTCTAGGATATCAATATTAGTATGGTTGTGTCATCGCCGTATGGTCATGGATGATATGCATGGTCATTTGGTATGGTAATGATGCCCACTTGATGTTAATCCTTTTTGTGGGTCCCCATTGGTAGGTTTCATCTACCTATATAGTTTTCAATACAAGTATGAGGGTTATATGGTCATTAGGTTGGTCTTGGATGAGGTATAAAATTATTTGACAAGATAGTGGGTTCCCAATAGGAGGTGTCATCTAGTCATATAATTTTCACTACAAGTATGAGAGGGTGAAAACATGAAAAAGGATAATACTTTTGCTTGTTTTTTATGAAGAAAATTGCTAAATTTTATGTTTCTTCAAGTTTCAATCTCTTTAAATTCATTTTATTTAATAATTTTACTTTGAAGTAAAAATGAGAGTTGCAAAGAATTTTCTTTATCTTTTACTCATATATTTCTTAAAACTATTTGGGCATACAATGGGATATAGTTGTTGTTTATTGATTGCATATATTTTAAAATTTCTAGATGAAGATATGATTTACCTATGTGTGCATCTAATTTTTTGGAGATGAATATTCATTTTAGGGGAATAAGAAAAAAAGATTACAATACACATAGATTGCACTAGTACTTAGACTATATTTTGTGAGTTTTTGGATTTGAGAACTTAATTTTTTATTACTTTTTCAAATGGAAAAACAAAACAAAAAATGGTATCCTTTCGACACATTTATGTGGACACCAATTTTCTTTTTAATGTGGTCATTACCAAGAAAAATAAAAGTATCTTTTGAATAGGATATCATGAGGAAGTGTGCTATGATTTTTGCTATTCTTTTGGTATTGTATGTTTAATGATAATGAGTGTCGGTAACAATAAAAAAAATGAGGGATAAAGTTCAGAACAAAATTATTGATAAATAGCAATTCCTAATGAAAAGGAACAATTCTAATATCATTATGAATTAGATTTGAGAATGAATCCTATGGTAGAAAGACGAATAAATGATGTTTAAAATTTGCACGGGTTTATCCTTTTTGAAGTTGCAGTTGTCTTAAAACTACTACAAAATTTGTCATCCTATCTAACCAAAAACTCTTGAAATTGAGTAAATATTTTGGCTTATCACTTTTTTGCCCAATAATATTAATTTATTATTAGCAATCTCTTAACGAAGAGTTTATAAAACTCTTGGCCTAGAGTTTTGTCAAATTTTGCATAGTTGCATCACATTACCCTCACCACAACTCACTCCAAAGTGTTAACTACCTTCAAATGTTCTCTCAAGGGCTATCCATGATAGAAATAATTCTATATTTAATTATTGAATTCCTTTAGTATATTGAATATACATGTACATATTATTGGCTATAACTAGTAGCTCTCTTCTTGCACCCACTCATAGTTGTGGGAAAAAAACTTCAATGAATATGTTTTAGATTATGTCAAGGAATACTTTTAGTTTTGATAGTCTATTAATTGATTAAGAGCATCATATATGAAATTTAGCCTATTAGGTAGGAGATAGTAAGATATTTTAATTTATAAAGATAAATTCTTTAATATTATGAAAAAATTTAGTCATGATTTTAAATATAATCCTCATCATCCCACCAAAATTTGATAGTATGAATGTATTATTTATCCCTCTATATTTGCTCATGGGTACCACCATATCCATAACAACCATAAAATTCATAGTAGTCGTCAAGGTGTTCTAGTAAAATAAATACAATATATTTTCCTCATTTCTCACAATTTTTCATCAATCTCATTATCCATTAATATGTATGACCATTTATTTTCCTATACTCAGTTCTATTTCCTTGGGATTCTTAAAGAGAACAAACTCTATAGCTACTAGGTCACACTTGGGATGACAATTTTGGGTTTTTACTATATATTCAAGGAGAACATAATTATTGATTTAATATGAACTGTGATCTCAAAACAAGTATTACTACCCTTAAAACCCATATGTTTGTGCTAAAAATCTCATAATCAAATTTTGAATTAAAAAGTGGTGCTATTAGTAGCAAATTTTTTCAAGGAGTTGAAATTACAATATTTTGCAACCATGATCTTAAAAACATATATTGTTGCTATAAATAAATAAAGAAAAAAAAGAAAAGAAAAAAATATTGAACCATTGAATTGAAAAGTGGTGCTACCAACACTTAAAAAAGACAACCAAAAAAAAATTGGGTTTAAAATTACAAGTTATTTCAAACTATGACCTAGACAACTAGTATTGTTGCAACTAAAGATTTAAAATCAACTCTTAAACTGAAAAATGATGCTATCAGTAATACCTTTTTCTTTTTGGTACAAATTACTCATTTTAGAGATAATAATTTGAAAACTCAATACTATTGTTTAAAAGAACCTTAAAATAGGCCTTAAAACTAACACACATAAAGAGTTAATTTATTCCTCCAATCACCATTTTTTTAGGGTTGAAAATTTGATATATTTTTTAAACTATTTTGGTGTAGTGTAATGATCAATAACACTGCATAATTTTCAAATACCTTTTCAACAACATTTTCAAACAACTATAAATATTATCATTCCAATATCACTACATAATATAAAGTTCAATCTTACCTTTGATTATTTTTTTCCTTGTAAATCATTACAAATACAAATTGCATTGAAGTCATTACAAATAATTTAATAAGAAATATTATTGCTCTATCCATACTTAAATCAAATCAACTAAGAAACCTTATTACATTATTCATAGTCAAATCGTATAAGATAAGAAACATAAATGGTTCATAAATTCATGGAATATTATATATAACTTCAAATGCTCCTTTAGAATTGTCATACAAACATCATACGAACCAAAATTATATAAAATGTTAGAGACCATTATTAAAACTCATTCATAGATTTCAAGACGCCGTTAAAATTTATTTTTAGATGAATATTGAATGAAGATGTAGATGACCCATATACCTCTCTATTATTAATGCGTGCACCAATGTGAGTATAGATGTATGCCCAAGATGTTAGATGTTATAATCTTTCTAGATCTACTACAAGGTTCATTAGATTCCCATCTTTCAACTTCTCTTGTGACAACAATGTCTTGGTAATGTTTGTAGTCTTATAATAGAGGTTGTCTCTCCTTTTCAAGTGCAATTTATAAACATATATGTCAAAATATTCTAATTTTATGATGACCATTTATTGGTAATTCATATTTTGACTTTTTATTATTATTATCTTTTTTGTTAAACTATTTCTTAGCTATGTATTTGCCTTGTACACACAATCAAATATCTGTGTATTTGCTACATACCTAGTAATTCTTAGACACAACCTCATGTTAATAATATATAATTAATGGTTCACATGAAACAAATTACATAATGTTAATGCATTGATATTTAAAAGAAAATGATTGTGTATATACCCATTTTATCATGGATTTGATATGAAATGTAATGGAAAAATATATAAAATGTGTGTATCTACTACATACTTATTAATCCTTAGGCAAAGACTCATGTTAATAATACATAATTAATAGTTCACTTGAAACAAAGTATATAATATTAATGCATTGATATTTAAAAGAAAATGATTGTGTACATACTCATTTTAATAATACATAATTAATAGTTCACTTGAAACAAAGTAAATAATATTAAAGCATTGATATGTAAAAGAAAATGTTTGTGTACATACTCATTTAATCATGGATTTTAACATGAAATGT